>WEKY01038087.1:15935-64580 GCA_013390045.1 Picathartes gymnocephalus
AACAGTTATTGGCACTTACTGCAATAATAAAAAACCTGAAACCTGTCAGGGGTGGAAAGATTTGTCACTGTGTCTGGCCAAATGCAGGAAGGAAGAGAACAGAAATCTTTCTATCTCATTTGTATTTCAAGTTCTTCCCAGTGGAAAGCCACTGTTCTTACTCTTCCACGTTTGTAAGGTGTTCATAGGTTATGAATTGTAAGAGAACCTGTTATATTACAGTTATATTACAGCTATGTACAGACATCTGATGGAAAACTGTAACTACCAGTCACCACATGTTGTGTCTGGATGCTCTCTCTTATTCTGGATCCTCCTGATATTAAATCCCAGATGCTTCAAGGAAATATGTGTTCCCTGAATTTTTTTACTAGAATGGTTCTGTGGATAGGGAGAAAATTCCTTCCTGATTCCACTAGTTCAAGCTCTACCTCAAAACATCTAGGTGAGTAGTATCTGTAACCGTGCCACTTCAACCACTATTTTTCCATTTTTCCTTATTGCGTGTTTAATTTTTTATTGTTTTTTTCTGAATAAGAGTGGAAACTTTGGAAGGGAAATGCTAGTCTTCATGGTAACTTATCTCAGATTTCATGTGTTAATAATATTGTGAGTAAAATAATTACTCCTTTCATAATACTTCTTAAAAACACACACCTTCTTGAGACATCACACCGCACTGCAGACTGTGCCAACTACTAACATCACAGGCAGCAGCTTATCACAGACAGTCTGTGCACAGCCTTGTTCATGCCAGTGAAAATGAGGGGACAGAATGGAGTCAGTACTTGGAAAAGATTGATTTACATCTTCTCAGCATGAGAAATTATGTATCTCAAGCAATAGTCTGGGAAGAACAAAAAACCTGACAAGATTTTAGACTGGATGTCATATACCCCCTTTCTTTAATATTGGGCAGGCGTCAGGATTGAAGCTGCAACCTTTACTTAATTTTCCTAGAAATCACAATTAAAACACTCTTGATAGCTGACCTGTGGGAAAATTTTGCAATATGTGTCATACTACCACAGATTATCCACAAAGAGCACATTTTTTTACCCTTTCCATAAATTAACATGTTCTTATTCACAGAATATCAGGATCATGGTGAGAGCTTGAATTTCCTTTCTATACACTGCAGAGATTTGTCAAGAAATTAAGAGCTGCATATTTTAACTTTGGACTGCATACTGACATTTTTCAACATATGTTTATGTCTAGCATATCCAGTGTTAGTCTGCAAAACAACATGATGAGTGCTAAAATGTCAGGAATTCCTCTTTTAACTACATATGCATACATGCAACTCTCATGTTCATATAAGTGAGGAACTCCACTCGAGCCAGCCCTTTAGGAAACCAAGAACTGCACCTTAGATAATTAATTGTTTCAGTTAAAATTTCATTTAGCCATACACCACCAAAGCAAGGTTTTTCAAATTTGTGCACATGATCATTCATTCACAGGGACAGGCCTTGCAACTAATTTCCTGACAGGTTTCACAACAACTACAACAACAACAACAAGTCTTAAATAGAGTCATAAATACTGTTACATAGATGGTTTCACACTTAATCTTATCAATTTACTAGAATACTAATTTATTAACAAAGTGAAAAAATACATTACAAATTTTAAAAAAGGATTGCTGATACTGCACTATTAAACATTTCATTTCACTAAATTTGTTATTCTTTGTTATCATCTTTCTTTTTATTCTTTCCTTAAAAAGGTCAGAAGAAAAAATCAAAATACAACATGCTTGGTGTCTGACTTTTAAAAGAAAAGAGAAGTGTAGAGCTGGTAACACCAGTAGTACAAAATGTCGAAAAAAATACAGGTTTTTTTTTTACAGAAAGCTTATGTTTGGAGATGTTTGAAAGAGGCAATCTTTCAAGGGAGAAAAACAAACTTAACAACTTCCATAGTTTATATAAAGTACTTCCAGGTTACATTTGCTTCTTTCTGGTTTGTCTAGCCTTTCTAGTAGGTAATGATACAAGTGAATATGATGACTAAGGTTGTTTTTGAGTTTCTAGCCAGCCAAGAGCTTTCCCAGACTTTGGTGCTGTCCATCACCTCCTGTAAGACACATGAAAGCTGGGGGAGAAGTAAAGAAGAAGAGAAAGAGGTCAAATGATGAGGGTTCTATTTTGTTGGGGATTGGAATTTACAGCCTATACTTTTAGGAGTTAAAGCACAAATACTGTAACTGCTGAAGTACCTTTGACCTTTCACTGACAATTGTGTGAGCAAAGAAGCGTTCCATGATAACAGCAGGCGATAGTCTGGTCCAGGAGTCCTCGCAGACGTGCTCTGCTCTTTGTAACACAGTTCAGAAACACAGTGCTATCCCTGTTCCTCTGAAACTCGCTGGAGACAGAAAAGTTAGTGTTCACAAATACACTGGCTGGTTTATGAAATACTCTGTACAACTGTAAACAGTAATTTTGTTCTAACTTAGGGAATGTGCACAAGGTAGCAATCTCTGGCACAGCCTTATGTAATGAAATCTGAGGAATCATGAAAAGTTCTCCGTGTAGAAAATATGTATATATAATTCCGAATCATGACAAGGAAAAGTTCTCCATGTAGAAAATATGTATATATAATTCCAAGGCATGATCATCAAGGGCAATCTCAGGCCTCAGCTGAACTACAGAGTAGCATGTCCAGTTTTTATCAAAAGGGAAATAGATATTCCTGGGGGTCAAAGGCCCATCTGTTAACCAAGTGCCAGTTACATAGAAACACTTGGGGAAAAGAAATTCTCATGAACTGGAAAGAAACTGGAAAAAATGCATTGGTGTATTGAATTCCAGTGAATTAACCAGCTAGAAAATGGGTTCTAGATGGCATGGTTTTTCTCAGTTTTCCTAAAACTCAGTATGAGCCTCCAAACCCAGCTGTCTAATCATCAAAGTACTGGGGTTACCTGCCTTAGCTTTGCATTTGGGGTCAGGGGTGTGTACTTAAAATGAACCTTTTAATCACCTGCCACATATTTTTGCACACATTGTGAAAGTCTCGTAAGGAACACAATATGGATTCTTTCAGATGAAATGAAACTCTTAATTGTAAACATAGAACCTCGGGAGCATACCCATCACATTGCTGCCACTAATGGGCATTTAGCAGCCAGGGCCAGGCAACAGCCAAGCCAAAGTAAACCCCTGAAACATGTTTAACTTTGTTGTGACTGCTTCATCTGCAGCTTTCCCCCATACAGATCCACTGCACTACACAAGCTGAAATGTTGACACAGGCTGAGTGAACTTCTTCGTCTGAACAAGTGTCGTGATAAAGGACTGCCTTTCATCCCTAACTCAAGTAAAAAACTTCACAAAAAAAATTACAAATGTGTGCATATTAAGTGGAAAGAGGGCATTTCCCTGCACCTCAAGCTTAAAGGCATCTTTGTAGGTGGAAGATTAAGACACTCAATTCACCACAGGCTGAGTATAAGCAGCTGTGTTAGTGTCCTGAATTTTATGGTTCCCACTTTTTAGTAACAAATTGACCACAGACATGACAACAACAGATACTTGAGTCAGCATTAGGAATGCCACAAAATGCTATACACCTAAAACCTGGTATTTTAGCTAGCAGTTAGTACTTCTCAATAACAACAGCTGAACTAGGTGCACTTTGGCATTTTCAGATGGCACTCACAAATTTTCTTCTAAGAGGATGAGACAGATCTTGGGACTTTATTTAAAGTACTCAAAGAAATGAGCTGGCATGACTTGTGCTACCTTGTGCTTGCCAGAGGCTGAGTGTACATGTAAACAGTGACTATAAGTCAGCTGATACTCTTGTTACCTTATGTTTACTTGCTTGTATGTCTGTGTGTTTGCAGAGGTATTCAAATTAGAGAACTGTGGTTGCAATGTTTTGCTGCCCAGTATCAGTGGTTGCTTTGTTGTAGGAGTCATTAGTAAAAATGGCAGTAGAGACAACAAGCTCAAAAGCTAAAGACTAACACAAGCCCTTGTATTTGCTGCTGGATAAATACTCAGCAACTAACAGCATTTTAAGTGTATGGAGCAGTAAGTCTGGTTTGAACTCAAAGCCATGACCCCATAAACACTCAACAGTTGGAGCAAGTAAATCTGATGTACAGCAGTCCATGAAATAATCACCCTTTCCACAGAGAGAGGGTAATTTAAAACCAAGACAATTTTTCTCCACCTCAATTAAGGAGTTGAAGTAGGAAAATCAGCTGAAAGACAAAATGAGCTCATCTTGTTTCCTCATGTGTCTGCCTCCTGAGGATCACAACATGTACTCAATAGAAAGTATAGAGATTCATATTCAATGAGGTCAAGCTAGAATGGCAAGTTGGGGCAAAAATCCTTTTCTGGCCTGAAAACCCTCTCTAAGCTGGAATCCTCTAACTTCCTGACAGCATTTTGCTGATGACATCTCATCTGGATTTGGAGAATCTGAGCACTGCTACCTTGAACACTTCTGCTTTCCTAAGGCAGTCACCTGGCATGTAAACATCTTGGAAATCAGGCATATCCCTAGCAGCACCTACAAGTGGGACACTGATAAAGGTGATAATGACCCAATTCTCAGAGCTTGAGTTGTCTTCCATTCTTTTGTGATACTCATAAAAATCACTGTATTTGTATTCGACAAAAAGCAGAAGTGGCAAAAGTGGTCATACAAATCCATCTTAATCTTCATAAATGTTATTGACAGTTCCACTGAAGACTTCTAAGTCACTGACTTCCTAGACACTGGTTAGATTGACTTCCATCAGCATGCACATTTTCTGCTCTTCATTAACAAAGATCTAAGCAACAGCTAGGAAATTGTTGCTTCTCTTCATGCTGTTAAGAATTATTCTAGAACATGTAGGTATCCCACAGAGCATTGCTGTCCTGTTAAGTCACCTATTACTCTGACAAAGATGATTTAGGGGTGATTACACACAGACAGAGAAAGGTTGATTTAGAGGTCAGACTGTGCTGTCAGCAAGAGAAGCCAGAATTGAAATTTGAAGGGCTGAATGCATGTTCAGGAGTTCCATGTTTCTCTGCCTTTATTATTTTGTAGACTTGGTTGTTGAAATTTGTCATATAGAGACTGGAAGGTAAGCATCACATCACATGATTGTACAACCTTCCTTTATAGTGTGATGGATTTTTGCTTTTATTTTGTATGATGAATTTAAGAATCCACACAAACCCCGACTTTTCTTCTTTGTTTTCTTTTGCTGTGTGCTGTTTTTGAAGTCAGATACTCAAAATCAACATCAGTTATATACACAGACACAAAAGGAAATAAGAAAAAGAGAAAAGAACTAGGGAGCAGAGTCTGGAATGTCTACAACCAAGCTATAAACATCCATTGTTAAGAGCCAAACCACGGTCACTGCTGATTTGAAGGAACTCTTGTACTTAGTGATCATCTTCATGAAGCAGAATGCATGGAAAACAAACATTAAGGTTTATAAACAGAAAGTAAATAAATGGTGCCCAGTGTTGGTCAGCACAATTTCATTTATAGACTGCTCCTCTCAAACCATCTGCCATTAGAACAAAAAAGCACAGAAGTACTTTGAAACTTCAACTTTTATTACAGAGTATGAAAATATCCCAGACAAGCTGAAATTGAACCCACTTGTCTCTGCATATATGTGTGCATACACATGTGCTTTCTTGTTGACATGTATTATTATAGAGATGAGCTTCCTACAGACATTGGACTCCTCTTTTACACCAGCTATTTTGAGACCTTTTGAAACCAAGCAATACTTTGCAGACATCAATAGTCTGATCCTTACACAGAAGGTCATCATGAACCTCCAGCTGTCTAAAGAGCACTTGAATTTTGCTGGGTGCATACAAATGTGCCTGACCTTAACAGTCCACTCTTGTTCTTGTAGAGTCTCCTCAGTTCTAAAAGAAATTCCCCTAAGAATTGTCTACAAAACAATGAAAACTGCAATCACATTGGGTGACTGTCATCCTGGTAAGAGCAAGTTATTGGGAGGTGTCATTGAGTAGAACTAACTATTCTCACCGATTCTATATCTTTTCCTACATAAAATAGAATAGGGTGCAATTTATTATCAATCCAGTAGAAAATGTATCATATTTGATAGTTTCTATATTTCTAGTGAACAATATAAGGAAAAAAAAGACTATGCAAGTATTAAAGATACAATCAGGAAATGTATATTACAAATATTTTTGATTTTATTTGAGCCTCCTGCAGCAGGCCTTCAATTAGAAATGATAACAAAAATGTCCATTGACCTCAGAATAATGTTAGCCAAGCTTCCATACCTAGTAGATTTGATCAAATTATGAATTCTGGAAAAAAATTTTAATACATTTTTAAAATTACCCCTATAATTTTAAGTTAATAATTTATGAATAACTAAAATGTGTTTTATTCCTTATATAATACACTTTCAGCTAATATGATTTTTATTTCTTCCTCTTTCTTTCCTATAATTTACCAACTCCAATAATATATATGTCTTTTCTTGTAACTTCCAGTCCTTTATTTACATCCTAAGCAGGGGTAATGTTAATGTAAAATGTTGTGTGTTAAAAATAGTTCCTGTCCCTTAATAAAAAGCTGAATTTGTTTGGTGCAATTTGGAGAAAAGGGGGCATCTACCTGAAATAATGTTTATTGAAGTGAAAAAGTAATGATGTGAGCCACTCACGAGGGCATGCAAAGCAGTTCAGAAGTTCGGTGATTAACCATAACCCAGCTTATCTCTTCCTTAGCAGAAAAAATTCTATTTCTCCCTAGGTGTTTCTTCAGTGCTCTTCACTTAAACAAATGGTTTCTTTTCCCTAAAACACATTTTCTAAGCTCCACAGATGCTGTATGGTCAGCTACAGCTGTGGGAGAGGTGAATGCTGGAGTAATTCCCTGTGCCTCAATGTTGCAAACAGAGGGTGTCTGCCTTCGCACACTGCAAATGCAGGGTTGTCTCTTCTGGATTACAGGAGGATTTCCCCTAAAACAAATTATGCAGAGGGAAAGCAACAAACCGCCTTTATCTATGAAAGAAGGAAGACGCCTGCTAATAGCAGTGAAGTTAATAATGATAGACCATTACAGGATACCACCCACTGAGTAAACAGCAACTTGATAACACAGCAGAAGTACCTAGGAAAAAACCCGCAGTGACTCTTTCCAACATTAGCTTATTGGTTGGTTGCCATTTAAGATGTAGAGAAGGAGCAGACTCTTGTCTCTCAATGTACAATGTCCTTTTCTAATGAAGGCCAGAAAAATGTTATGTGTTTTAACTTCACAATAAAATACACCTGAGAATATTTTTTCTAAAAAGGCAATTTGTCACAATTTAAAAATAAAAAAGTAAGTTTTAAAATTTTGTAATAAATATTATATAAGACAGACACGAGGAACATTCTGTCTATGATCAATAGAAAGTCAAAACCAGAAAAACATTGATAAATTCATTACTGCCGCAAGTTATTATTTCAGATATTGTTTTGATATTATATTTCTGTAAGACCTTTTAACTACATCAAAATTGCCTCACTGCTTGTTTGGTCTAGACAGAATTAAAATTAGAGTAAGGAATATTTTATTTTAGAATAATCAAATAAAAATCTTCACAAAAATGTGAAACTTTATCTGGTTAAAATGCAAAATATGGAAACATAATTTCTTTTGTGAGATCTCCCTCTTCCAACTTCACTTGATACTTGCAGTGTACTATAACATAACTTTAACATTCTAGAAAAATATTTGAAAAGTTGATGTCCAAGGAAGTATCATGCTCTAATATTCTATACTGAGTAGCTAAATAACATACAGAAAAAAATATCTACTTATCTTTGGCTAAGTATTTGATGACTATATATCTATTAACAATTTTTTTTCTCTTTTGAAGTATTTCTCATTGCAGAAAAAAAGATCAGAAATGACATCAAAACCAAACCCAATGGGCTGGTCTGAAAAAAACCACGTTATATTTTGAAAACAGAGCTCTAATATGCAGTGTTACTGGACTGCTAAAAACCCCCAAACACTCAATAGTTCACTTTAAGGATAAAATCTCACTGTTTAAGGATAAAATCCCACTATTGCATGGTTCTTGTACATCTCCGGCAAACAAGAGCACTGGTCTGAAAATCAACTAAAAGTCTCCTCTTTGTTTTCTGGGCTCGGATAAAATACTTCTTCTTGAACAGATTGTAATGAAAAAAAATCCAAAAAGAAGAAATAGGGAGAAAGGATTTCTGACTTCATATTCATTGTAAATTTTCCCATAAGCCTTCTTCATTGGAAGGGGGTGCAATCAGGCTGTCAGCAGTTGTGTGCTGAGTTCCTGTACTTCAGGCTCATGAAGAATCAATCAGGAGGATGAGGCTTTATTTTTGCTCTAAATACTGATCACACTGTGCTCTCTGCCTGACTCTGTCCCAAGATGGGAGCCAGACTCCCAAAAGAGTACCAGCTGTTAGAGACAAACTGATGAAGACCACAGGGGAGCTGAGTGTGAGAGAAGAGCAGAAGTCCCCTCTATTTCCAAGGCTTCTCCGGAGTCAAGACAGAGGATCGATCACATTTTGTTCACAGGGCAAATCACAGACCCCAGAAAATGCTTCAATGAAGAATACAGGCATATCTTCTAAGGCAGTTCTTCTGCTTTTGGGGATGTTGGCCCCTTACGTGAATGATGAATTGTTAACAAAAGAATTCGGTCTGTGGATATTTCCACAAAGAACTAAAGGGAGAGTATTAAAATTATTAGGTGCCAGTGGAAAATAAAGGTGATTAAATGATCACTGCTGCAGCAGTAACTTTTAGAGATGCTCTTTGTTTCTAGCATGTACCTGAACCTACTCCTAGCACTTTTATGCTGACAGTATGCAGTTCAAACATTTAGAAGCAAGAACTGTTATGTCAACAATAGTAAGACATTAGGGTGGTAAAATGGTGTTCAGAAAAAGAAAAATCTTATGACTTAGCAGGTGGTCCTCAGCATTTAATGGTGTGTGCTTTTCTGAATTCTCTGTTTGCAGCTAAACTGCTGCTTGGTTCCCAGCAAAGGAAGGGCTGGGTAACCCAGTGGAACTCACTAGAGTTTTGTTCCTGACCACGACACCAAATATCTACAGAAAACTGAGGCATGTAGAAGGATGGGACATACCCATATCTCAGTCCTGAAAAATACAGTGACTTCACAGGGGTTGTCACAGAGCCCTGGGCATGTGGATGAGCTGCACAGTCAAGCTGGGTTTAGGAGGGGCCAGTTTGCAGCTATGGATATTTGGGGAGCTGACATTTCCTTTTTAAGATGGCAGCCACTTTGGTCTGTAACAGAAAGCCAAGTGCTGCTGTCCCACAGAACTTGAGACATGGAAAAACTCCACTGATGTGGGGTTTGTGCCCAAATAAAGAACATCTGCTAGATTCACCTGAAAAAAGTAGTTATCCTGAATTTGTGTTACTCTATCCACTGCTGAGTTAGGACTTGATAAAATAAAAAAAAATCAAACAGAATTCTGGCCCAATTTGTGTCTCCAGTGAGGCCAAGTCTTTGTCTGGTAGGTAGAAAACCACAGGAATATTTGACTGCATATTTGTGATAGTTAGTTGCAGCCTATTAGGGAGATGTTGAAGGTTGCTGACTTGCTGGAACAGGTGAGATCCACCCTGCATGTAAGAGACGTAACAGCAGCCATAGGGAGAGGAAGGAAGAGGAAGTTAGTATCTGGAACATTTTTTGTGGGAAAAAACCTGTTGAGGCAGTTTTCAGTACAGTCACAGTGTTATGGATTATTCTTTCTCCCGGTAAAAAAAAGTCCCAAACACCATCACTTATCTAACTACAATGAGTGTCACAGTGGAAATTCACCCTATTCTGTTAATATGAAAATATCCAGGTGGGAGTGGAGGAAGAAATATAAGCCTAAAAGGAAAAAGAAAAGAAAATACTGTGTTTGTAGTATTTCTACCATAGCTTAAGCTAGAAAATACTGCCAGATTGATAAAAAATGTTGTTTGCATGAGGTCTTTAGCATGATTTCCATGATTCTGAATTCTGATTCATTTGAATACTATCCCACATCAGGTCTGCAAACCTAGTTAAATACCTCTGTAACTATAAATCTGATCAGAGCGCCACATTGCTACAATTCAGTAATTGTGTACATGAAAGAAAAAAATTGATAGTGACCAAAATGGTGAGTAGTTTTATACCTGTCCAGTAATTAGAAGCAGCCTAGTAAGATGTGGATTTTTCTGCAAAAACCTGACACCAGCTCAGAACTGAAATTTGTTCCAGAAATGGAGTTCTGAAAACATTCTCCTTCAAATCAGACTTTCCCTCTTCCTTAGAAACTTTGCCATTTGTCCTGTAATTATCTCACCACTAAAAATATCTGAGAAGAAATGCATTACCATCTTTCCTCCTGTGATACTGAAGCATTGTTCTGGAACAACAATATGAAGTCTTAATAAACAATCATTCTTATTCTGATCATTGCCTGGAGTTGGTCAGAAGTCATGGAAAGAGGAGTTCAAGTTACTGGGCTGTGAAATAACTTGGTGAAAGGAATGTATGCATTTAGAGCCTGGCTCAATAAATACCTCCTAGGGTGGGGAACAAAATCAAATGAAGATCCATTAATCTGTCCCACAGCTGAAGATAGCGTCATTCCAAACCTTAAATTACTTCTGGCAAGCCATCAGCACAAAAATCCAATCTCTGTAGAAACACCTAGATAGTCTGGAGACTTCCAAAAGGCATTTGGCCCCCAAAAATACATCCATTATACATCTGGTGTAACAAGAGCATTGAATTACAGATAGTCCAAACCAAGTCATACAGAAAATCTCATAACGTTTTCACTGGTTTTTAGGTGAGTTTTCAGATAAAACCCAGAATTCTATCTTAGGACACACAGATTTTTATTGCTGTACAAATATAGTATGCAATACCTAGGTGTGGTCTATTCTTAAAGCCATTACGGTTATTTTACTCTACCGTAAATAGCAACAGACACAAGTGTTTACAAGAGAGACTTTGTTCCCATATCCCTGTCCATGCCTTGCCAGCTTCCTGGAGGGAAACTCAGTGATGCAGAACTTTATTCACTGGAAACTTTTTGTGTTTATTTGCAAACAAAACCTTTGCATGTGATCTGAAGCCTATGATTTGCCTACAGTGTGTTGTCATCCCAACTGTGTTTGTTAACACCAGAGTGAACAAATCGAAGGGAGTAAAAATGTCAAATGCTCAGTTGCAGATTGAAAGCCTGGGTGTGTTTAAAGCATTTACTATTGTTTATCAACAAAGTCACATATTATAGCATGGCATCCCTTGTGCTTATACAGCAAATGAAGTTGGAAAAGTAAAAAGTAGTAACTTTTCTTATACAAGGTGGACTTACAATCATTGTAGGGCAAATCACTGCTTTATTTTCCTCTGTAATAAGAGAAGCTTTTGAAAAGCTTTTCTGATTTATTTGAATGCATGTTTTCTACTAAAAATTTATATGGTAGACTTACTCCTTTTTAGGGATTTAAGATTTTCTTCTCTTTCATCCTGTGATAAACTGGCAGCATCACAGTACTGAAGTGTCTTATGGATAAAAGCATTAGTCTGCTAAGCCACTTTACCTGCCTGCTTCTTCCATTTAATTCTTATAAACGTCACCCTTCCCTCAAAGTCCATGTTTAATCCAGATCATGCATTTTACAAGTGCTGTTTTTCAGCAATCAAGTGCTCTTGCCATTCTACACTAGCATGAACTCTCCTACTGAACATTTCAGAAGGTCCTTTCTTGCAAACAAAGAGCAAGGAAAAGGACTGTCAAAAACAGAGCTCACATTTTCATGGAAAAAGTCAGGTAAAGGACACTGATCTCTGGCATGGAGATCTTCTGGCATAACTCTTATCAACCTCACTCCTCTTGCTGGCATGAGCAAATTACTGGGGATCAAAGGCACATACCTTTATCTTCACAGTACCTTAGTGTTCCTGGCTACAGTATAACTGAGAGCCATTTGCTGCCCTGAAAATTTCTGGTCAGTCATGTTGCACTAATTCAGGGTCAGTAGACTGGATCAAGGCACTAATGATGCTCCCACATGGACTGCATGTAGGACACTTAACTACGGTTAACACCTACAAGGGCTCCAGATTTCTCAGTTGAAGGACCTTATCAACTTGACAACAGAAGACATTGGCTACAGCTGGATTTCAGACAGGATATGTGAAGCACCATGCTTGGAAAGAGTTTAACCCACAGATGGAAATATAGCTATGTCAAGGAAACAACCTAAAAATATCTTCCCAGTTACTTAGCTGTTGTAAGAAAATTCGTGCAGAATATCACTGCACTAACACAACTATATTGCTCCTGGGACCCTCTGCAAAGAGCTGCATTGTGTCATAAAGACGAGGCAGCTACTTTAAAGCAGCTCAAGTATCTCTCATGAGCTTATGCCTTCTGAGGCATAGAGATTCCCAGGCTGCAGACACAGAGGGATTTCTGAAGTAAGCATATAAAGTCAGTTAGAATTCTACAGTTAAGAAAAACTCCTCAAAATGATCTTTGAAGTCTGAAATATGTAAGAAGGTTCTGCTCAGTTGCACATGATATATCGTGATTTTGGAAACATCCCGTTTCTGTTACCGTATTTAGGCCAAAAGTGGTAGTGATAAGTAAAAGTATCAGGACCCCACATGTTCTGCAGGTTTTGAATTTTCTTCCCTTACCAATCGTTAACTGAAGCACCATACTGCAGTATAGAAAACTGTATCTAACCAGTAAAAGACATTGTACCAGAGAAAAAAGGAAGAAAGGATGAACCTAAGAGAAGCACATCTCCCCAAACCTCCTGATGTGTAACATCCCACATATCAGATCTAACCTAGCTAATCCTAAATAGAGGAATGAATTTGATAGATGGGTTCCACAAGAAATGTTTCTATGTGAGGTATTATACTACTTAAAGTCACAGGTTGCATTGCTCCAATGGAGAATAGAGAGCATTGACTTCCTTCTTTGTTTATACAGTAAGGCAAAGGTTTTGACTTTGTATTTAGACACAGCTGAGTAGCAAAGGATAATTTTAGAAGTCTTCAGGAAAAAAAAAATGGGGATAAATACAAAGAGAAACAAATCTGGAAAAACAGGAACATACTATCACCTGTGTCTTAGGAAAAGATTCTCCTCCTGCAGATAGCCAAAAGAAAGGGGACTCCAAAGCTGTCACCCCACCACCCCACCAGGTATAACGAAGAATTATAGGACAGCCATTTTGAACTTGAAGTCTGTTTCACCATTCTGCCCTTGAAACTTTTAGCTTGTTATCCTTATATAGGCCTGGATCTACATCTTCAGTATTCTTTCAACTTATTTCTACTAATACACTTTTATATTATTCCTGTTTCTTGCTCCTTGTTTCTTGGTCACCCTTTCTCTCCCACCTCCTTTATTAAGTTTTCTACTGACAGAATGATTTTTAGGCCTTGCAGCCTGGAGGAAGTTTCTGAGGGCTTGAAAAGATCCTTGTGCAATTACGCTAGTCAATGAAACTATAGAGACACACATGTAGAGAAGTGCTAGATCCTCTTTTATCCTTTTAGCTAACAAGTAATTTTGTATGGGTCAGTCAGATCCTTTAGCAAATTATTGCTATGCTACATGTCCAAAGAAAAGTAAATTTCATCCTGTATATTCTGACAGATCCTTCTGTCAGGACCTACTTTTATCTAGAATTCCTGTTTTAAAGCCATTATAATTTAAAGCCCCAAAACTAACGTAGATTTCTTATGAAGTTATTATTCTTAGCATTTTCAGAATGAATAACATAACTGCTATAAGTTCCACTTCTGTACTTGCCTACATTTCAGATTCAGATGAAATCAAAGGCAAGTCTAAGAATGGATTGAAAAACATCTACATGTGGCTTTTGTTTGGATGAAATATGTATGAAATTCTCATGAAGCCTACTTTTGCTTCCATTGCTAGAGCCACTGAGCAAAAAAACATGAGGGAGACAAATGTGTGCATAGGTTTTATTTTTTCAGTTTATATATCTACTTACATTAAAACTAGAGATATAATTAAATAATGCTATAAACATTTGACAGGTTTGGAAAAAGCTGTAGTCTGAAGAGAAAACTCCTGAATTAATAGAGATCTAGAAAAACAAGTAAGCTACTGATATCTTGTCAGCACTGGGCTACTGCAGCTGTCCAACAACAAAAGCGTGACAGTATCCAGAGCATGCAGAGATTGTATCCAGAGAACATCAGTTTTGCCATTATTATTATTTTTTCTTACTTGAAATAGAGTACACATGAAGGGAAAATGAAATGGTGAGCAGTAATAAATAGATGCTGAGTTTCAGCTACTAAACCAGGAATGTCTCCATGTGCCTTTGGGTAGGTTGTTGGTCAGACTCCTTTTCCACACAAAGAAAAATGTGCCCATATGGTATCTTGTGTGCTTATTCCTGTGCAAGAGGGCTTCATGTAGTAGATACTGGAAATCACAATCTACTCTAACTGTTCCTTCTTTTCAACCATTAAATCCCTGATTAACTTACCTGATGAAAGTTGGCACAGCCTAATTGGGACTTCTAAGTTTCTTTGCTGTTTTTAACTTTTTTCTATGTCATTGAGTTTCCCTGTTGAATTACTTTTAGTAATATGCTCTGTGAATAATGGTGACATGATCAGGCCATTGTGGATGGAATATTTCTGTCAGAGAACTCTTATGATACCAAATGTCACATAGACTTGTCTTTTGGTCTGCTACAACACAAATGGTACCAAAAGGACCACAGCTGCACAAGAAGAAAGGGAGAGCTACATCCTGAACTCTTACGGAATTGACTGAAGTTGATTACAGAGTTATGCTTTTAATACTGGTAAGGAAAGGATTACAAAGACCTAATTTTGTTTGGTGCATGTCAAACAACAAAATTTAAGTCTAATGAAGAATAACTAACCCTCTTCATAATATCAGTAGACCATTTTCTTTTAACTCTGGCTTTGGTAATTTTAGCTTACAGAGGTGACATATCAACAACATTAAGGGAAACACAAAATACTGATTAAATGTTTATTATCTTATGTTTACTCTTGATGTATCAAAACTAGCTCCACTTAGAGAGGTGCATTTGTAACAAAATACTACCACAAGTCATGGTCTGGGTTACACAAAAAAAGCAGGGAGAGGATGTGTTACAGAAAACAATTTTTCTAGAGAGATCAGTTTTACTGAAGCTGATAACAAACCTAACTGATAAAAAAGTAAATAGAAAGAAAATACTGTTGATGTATGAACTGTAATATTACTAGCATATTAAAAAAAATTCTTTTAATTGAAAAATCCACACTGCAGGTGACTACAAGCATGCTTTGCTCAGAGCAATTATTCATCTGGAACTCAATCTCTTTCCTACCTTCCTCTAGTGCATCATATATCAACATGGAAAATCCCTCTTACTTATTATTCTCATCTTTCCCTTAATAAGACCATCTTCTATTGTAAACCTGACATTCAGAGCAGCAGATAGAGGAAATTAAAGAGTGAAAATAATTACAGGAGGAAGAAAGGTTACTGCACATGCTACTAAACATAGAGAAACTACCGTAAGACATCCTTGCAACAATGCAGAGACTAATGCATTTTGAAAATAGCCACCCAAATACTTCTCACTCTTTGACCCAGTTTAATTACCGTGAAAATGAGTACAGAATAAAAAAATTTGGTATTCAGTTTTGAAAGGCATTAATGAAAACCTATATTCTCCCTTCCAGTTGAAGTTCCATTTCCTGCCAGATGAACCATGAAGTGGTAACAGCTTGGGGCAACATTTTTGATATGAGAGCTCTCCTAGAAACAAGGCTTTGCGAGAGAGTGAGAACCAGAGACACCCAAAAAAGAGGAGCACACAATGGAATTGATATTATAAAGGACATAATTTGTTAGAAGATTTAAAAAAATATTTAAAAGGAGTTAATATATTACACGAATAAAGCTGATTGATTGCATTTGCAGTGTAGTTAAGCAATTTGAAGAGTGCCAGATCAGTATTCTTGTTCTATAATGGCCATGATAACTCATCATATTTGCTTTCCTACTTGTAATCATATTTTATTTTCTTTACCAGAATTCTACAAGTAATTGCTGGTGGCATATAGATTAAGTCACAGATGTTAGAACAAAAGATAAAACAAGTACACTGAATGTACATTTCACATTTACACCCAACAAAGGTTGTCAGCTGTTTCTTCTTTGCAGCTGCTTAAAGGTCTTACTGTCCTCTCCCACTAGAACAACTATCCATTGCACAGATTTAGAAGTTTGACTAAAGTTGTGGAAAATTAATTTTATTTATTGCTAATTAATAACAGAGGTGGATAGTGTGAAAACAAAGACAAAACCTAAACCACCTTTCTCTCACCATCCCTCTTTTGCTCAGGATCAACTTCACTCCTTCATTCCCAGCTCCTCTATCTCCTGCCCCCTGAGTGGTGCTGGGTAGACGGAGAATAGTGGTTTATGGTCACACAATCATAGGATCATATAATGGTTTCGTGTAACAGGGACCTTAAAGATCGTCTAGGTCCAACATCTCTGCCATGGGCAGGGACACCTTCCACTAGGTGAGGTTTCTCAAAACCCCATCCAACCTAGCCTTGGATACTTCCAGAGATGGCGCATTCACAACTTCTCTGGGCAGTCTGTTCCAGGGCCTCACCACTATCACAGTGGAGAATTTCTTCCTAATAACTAATATTAACCTACCCTCTCTCAGTTTAAAACCATTACACCTTGCCCACAGTCAATCCGTGATAGTTGTTATGACTTGTTATGTTCAATCTATAACATTTCCTCTCTGCTGGTCCTTTCTTCTCACATGGGTCGTCTCCATGGACTGCAGTTCCTGCAGGAAATATCCTCTTGCTTAGATATGGGGTTCTATGCAGGCTGCAGGGGAATTTGACCTACTGCACATGGGGAACCTCTTCCCTTTCTTATTTTTCTGACCTTGTGTTGGGGGTTGGGTTGTCTTTCCTTTTGTTTCCTTTTAACAGTATAGAATTTTTTTCCATTCAGTTGCTAAATAGCCTTAATCACTGAGTACTTAAGAAAAACAAAGGCTATACCTAGGCCTAAAGAAAAGGCCCATCTATGTTTACTGTTCTGTCGGGGAGTTTTCTCTCGAAGGGGGGAGGGGGTGGAGGAATATCTCGAGAATTGGGGACTGGTAAAAGGAGAGGGCAGGGGCGGAGCGGGACTGGCTTTCGGAGGAGGACACGGGAAGAGACAGCTCTGCGAGAGAGAAGTTTGTTTTTTTTTTTCGCTGCTGCTGCTGGAGCCCTGGCTTGGAGCTGTTTTCTTCTGCCTCTTGGGTGAGCCTCTGCTTGTGAGAGCAGCCACTGAACCTGTTGCCATCTGCTCGGGTGCCCGGAATCCCTGAGCTCGCCTCTCCTCGCTGGGCTAGGAGCCGGGCGGCTGCTGCCCCCCGCCCCCACCGCTCCCTCGGCACTGCTCTGGGTTTCACTGCGCTGCAGCCCCGCTCCCCCGCCTGCCGAGACGTCCTGCCCTCCCAGTTTGCTGCTTTCCAAGAATCCTGCTGGGGCACTGGAATCGACTGCTCCAAGGAGGTTTGTGAAGCAAAACCTCTCTTCCGTTTTGTTTTCCCCTGCTGACTGAACCACCATAGCACGTGCTCCCTGCCGGCTGCGACCATCACTGCACTGAGGGGGGAAAGTGCCTTCAGGCCAGGAGGTCGGGACCGGGTTCTTGGTTCTGTTTGTTGTGAGTGCCATGAGAGTTGTTGTTTGTTTGCTCTGTTATAAATCCTAGTAAAGAACTGTTATTCCTACTCCCATATCTTTGCCTGAGAACCCCTTAATTTCAAAATTACAATAATTCGAAGGGGAGGGGTTCACATTCTTCATTCCAAGGGAGGCTCCTGCCTTCCCTAGCAGAGACCTGTCCTTCAAACCAGGACACCTTGGTGTTCCCAGGGCTATATCTTACACTTTCTTCCCCTTACTCCTCTCTGCCGTGCAGAGGCTTGAACTTGTGTTCTGGGTGGGGCAGTCCCAGCCTCTCACCACAGAGGCTAACCCTGCAGCTCCCCACTAACAAAACTTTGCCATAAATATACAGTAAGAAAGAATATTCACCTTTAGGATAAGCCCACTCAATATTTAGCCTGAGGATTTGGAGAATAAAATCTGTAGAGTCCCCTTAGTGCTTGTCTTCGTCAGCAGCACAGAAGGGAATGCTAACAGGTCTCGGAAAACTAGCCCCATGTGGCATCAAGATGTTATTTTATGTTTTATATATGTTAGATATATGTTTTATATAAATATATTATATCTTTTATTTTGTCCTCTAAAAATCAGATGGATAGATACTCTGGGAAAAAACAATGCAGCTTAGTTCTTCATGGCTACTACAATAATGAATGGTGCCACATTTTAAACTTTACAAAGTGTAACAGTCACACACTATAAGAAATAAGACTAACAGAGGAGTGGAAAGAAATAATGAAAAGCTGTGTATCCTTCAGACCATTTGTCCATAAGGAGAGTCGTAACTTTTTTATTTATTGACTCATCTAGAACAGAGAAACATAGAATCACTAAGGTAGGAAAAGACCTCCAAGATCATTGAGTCTGACCTCTGACCAAACACCCACCACCGTATCAACTAAACCACATGTATACAGAAAAGAGCAGGTTTTGA
The DNA here is from genome assembly GCA_013390045.1 of Picathartes gymnocephalus. Lineage (NCBI taxonomy): Eukaryota > Metazoa > Chordata > Aves > Passeriformes > Picathartidae > Picathartes > Picathartes gymnocephalus. Next base: position 34,673 of record WEKY01038087.1, read on the forward strand.
TATGATTCACATATTTTATTAGACTACTTGAATTCTAGGAACCTTCATTTTCTCTCATAGACTAAATTCAAAGACATGGTTTTCTGGACTTCATAAAAGACCACAAACTATGTAAGTGAACAGTAGAGGAAACTATTGCCTTATTCTTGCATGTGGCCTTCCCATTCTCCAGATGCCCTGACCAAGATCCTTCTGGGTGTTTGGGAAGGTAGTCAGAACTAACTTTAACACCCATGAAATCTCCACCGGGCTGAAACAGCAGATGATAGGAAAAAGAAGGCAAAGTGTGTGCTATATTGTATCTATCTCATCCCTATCCTTTGTATCTACAAACCAAGCGGAAGCAAACTGAGATCTGGACTAAAAGGCAAAGATCGAACTTCCTTCCCCTGAGATTAGATGTACCCTGTGGTGAGGGGGTTGGATCTGGCTGGAATCTCTGTCCTCCCCTCCCAGAGCCCACAGCCACTGCCTGGGCACTGACACCCAGCATCATGTGGGGACACCAAAGAGACAGAAGGCAGCTCCTGCCTGGCTGGTGGCTCCCCAGTGATTTTTGCAATAGGAGTAAAGCTCACCTGTGGACACTCGGCATTGCCACATAAACAGGGATGAATTTCTGAAACAGGCTGGCCCAACAGCAGATACCCATGATGCAACCAGGGCTCGTGGTTATTACAGCCTCCCCACGAAAGCACAATCTTCTATTTTACACTTTATCTTTGGGTAAGATTTTAAACATATATGGCTGGGTGTTGCATTTTATCCCACCAAGGTTTTCTCCTGTCAGAAGGTGGTAGTACTGATGAGCAGCTCACAACTGCTCCAAACATGCGAAAGCACCTTCACTGATGACAATATTAATGAGATGATTTAATATGACAGATCGGGGACATCTTATCTGACTGATAAAAGACTGATTACATCTGCTTCAGACTATTTTTACAGAGAATTTTAAGATGAGATTTTATACAAGCCTATATATGAAAAATCATTTACTTGAATGTTCTAATGGAAAATGAGCATGAGGAGCTAATTACCCCTGGTAAAAGTCTTTGAAGAATCTGCATCAACCACCTCTTTCCATTGTTCTAATTAATTGTGTACTTTCTTAGTATTTATGTATATAACTATCAAGTCACAGTGTATTTCAGTAGCATCTCAATATTTAGAGCTGTATAGAAAGAGAACAAAGACTTGAAGATTAAGAGATTAATATTTTCTTTCCTTCTTAATGCTCACAGTATATGCAGTAATGTTTATTGCAGCAAACAATCAAAACCATTCTTGTTTAACACAAAGCATAATAGCTCTCAATAAATAAACTAGATAAAATAATATAGCACTCAAAATATGGGTTGGTATTTGAGTTGAAATGCCAGGTCTTTGTTCTTTCAAACTCAGGAAAATTCTCTTGGAACAGTTGAGTCCTCAATTTTCTGTCTTCCCTGAACTTTACAAACTTTGGCTTGTTCTTCCATTTGGGAAAGCATTTAAGCACTTCATTTGCATTTAATTTTGGATAATTTTTAACTGGTAATTATTGTTGCAGGTGATTACCAGATCTAAAGCAAGTGCAAGATAAGAGAATACCTAAGTATTCTATGGAAACCTGATCAGAAGAATTCATACACAAAAAGTACAGAGAATGTGGACTTTCCCTTCTTTAAATCTTGACACCATCAGCTTTGGAAACCACTGGATGACAATCTCTGCCACATATGTGTCAGTCTCTATCTTACAAGAAGCATGGCTATGTAACTCAATGACTGAAGCTGAGGACTGCTTTGGGAATTCTCCTTTCTCCAACATGTAAGAATGTTTCCTTAAGGAAAGAAAGGGAAGAAAGGTCTCAGGAACTATTTTGTATGGATAGCAAATATATAAAGAGGATATTTTAATTACTCTCTAAATGAGAGCTAAATTACAAAAACAAGTCCATTAGATACATAAATTAGAAAGATAATTTTGTTGCCAGCCTCCTTCTCCTCTATCATTTTCTGCCTCATTTATTCTAATTCTTTTATAAACAGTAGAGTCTTGAGAAATCTTGAGAATTGCTCAGAGACAGAAAATTTTTCATCTGTCTCCAGAAGGAAGGGTACCCTCCATGTTTCGTCCTGTGTCATACCACCGCTCCCCACTTCCCTAGAAGACATCCGTCTTTTGAACTCAGCTGGAGGTGAGAGCAGCTTGTCTATTAGGAAGGAAGGATATTCCTAGATATTTTTATCACAGAGCTCATGGCTGAGTGTTTAATAAAGTTACAAAAATATCACTATTAAAAAGTGAGGGGTTGGGGAAAGCATCCTCTGGAAAAAGCACAATTACAGAGTCCAAAATCAGTGGGGAAATATGTTTCACAACCCTTATTATGGAAATACGTACCCTAAAGTAAAAATAGAAAGACTTTGAGGGACGGGTACTTCTTTCTACTTATTCTAGACAGTAGTAATGGCATTCTGGATTTCTGTTCTCTTCACATATGGGTGTGAAAGGAAATGCAGATTTCTCTCAGACCATTTGAATAGTCATGTATTGATTGGAAAGCTCAGTCTCTGAAGTAAGTAGTGTTGTTCTTTGCACGCCCAGCCTTTCTGTCAGTAATCCTGCAGACTGCCTGCTGGCCACCTCCTTGGCCGTGACTCATGGCATACTAACTGCTCTCCACATCCTTCCAGTCTGGCTTTAGGGTGGTCACTGTCCGCAAGCAATTTGTGCATTCTCTAGGCAAGCTGTGAAACCTGTTTTGAAGAAACAGTCAAAAGAACATTGAAACACAGTTGATTACCGCAACTGGCAATCAGTAAGAGCAGGGAGACCTGAGTAAAGCTTCAAGGTCTTGAAGGCTAAGACCTTGAAGCTAAGAGTTCAGGAAGCAGCTGTACCCAAATACACAGTTTGTAACCAGGGAAAGAAGGCGGCTCTCCTCTTCTTCCTACTCCTCTGCAAGCTTCTGCTGCTAATATGAGGCTCACCTGATCACACTTCGAACTATAACTGAGTGACAGTCCAGGGGACATGAACTGGCATGAGTAACTATGTAAGAGTGCAAGCTGGCTGAAAAGAAAGAATATGTGACTGAAAGCAGAGGCGGTAAAATGGAAGCGCAGTGGAGGATGAGGACAGAGTAAAAGGATGGAGAATATGGGAGGTGAGTACCTGCTGACTTTTAATAGTTCGGCTGTCTCATGAAAACACAGGTATAATATGATTCCTGTAGTATGTTTCACTGCATCTTAGGTATGTTAATTCCAAACCTGTGGCAGTTACCACAGGTATGTTTTGAAGCCCAGACATTTATGAATATTCGAAAATATGTCCTTTATTAATTTGTTTTGCACATGAAATCTAAAAGGTGAACAGAATCACTTTTTACATTGTTTCATAGTTTTCTACAAACATTTTTTGTTCCATGCCTGCTGATTTTTTTTTTTTTTTTGGCAGAGAGCCACATAACATGTAAATTTCATCTGGTGTTTGTTTTCTTGATCTCTACTTCCTCCCTAAGATACCAGACAATTTGACTGGAGACACCATCAGAGGCCAAGGTGATTTACCCTCTTGAAATAGAGTGCCTTCGATTCTGCCTTACTTATGACCTGATATTCCCTAAACATTCCCTTTTTTCCTTCTCCCTAATTTATATCTGCATTGCTTGTTTCTCTTCATCTTCCTTCTAATTTTTCCCCTTCTTTACCTTTATGTGCATTCAACATATGGAAACATTGACATAAAACAAAATTTGCTTAGTTCCCAGCATTTTCTTCAACCTATCTTCAACCTACATTAATATAGATGCAAACTTGATTTTTCCCTGTTGGGCATTTGAGTCTTTTGATTTTGTTGTTTGTAGGAGATGCAACCCTTTCTGTGTACAGCAAAGCTAATGAAAACATGAAATATTCATATTGCATCCCTAATTATATAATAAAGTGGAACATGTGCTGTTATAGTTGAAAACCTCCAGTCTAATTAGCAGTAACCTAATAAATGCTTAAGTGAAACATAAAATGTTTAGTGCTACTCAACTAAATCTCTTTCCTCATTCAGTCGTATTAAAAATGACAATAATAAGATAATTTAAAATAATATAAAACATATGTGAAAATATTTATTCTTATTGTAAATATCTAAATATTAACTAAGGGGTGTCTTGAGGGTTTCATAATCAAAAATTGTTTCCTTCCATTATTACTTCTATATTTTTGTGGATTTTTATTTTTCTTTTTTTTTTTTTAAGTGTTTAGTTTCTCATCAGCTAGTATAATTTTCTGTATTATGGGAACATAATATACAGTTGGAAAAGTCTATTTCAGCCTTGAATTAACTCTGTAGCCCTGGAAAAAGAATCCCAAATTTATCCTTTAATCAAACAAACAATTTTTGAACAAAGAAATCTGAAATACCATAGTCTTCTTTCCTTTTTCAAAAATCTCTGCTGAAAAATCATTATCTGGTTTCCAGGAAATATTTCCTCTGTAACAGATAGGAAAACAAGGAGCAAAGTGACAGCTTCGGTGGAAGAGCCAGCAATGTGAAACTAAAAAAATGCTTATTCATTTTCTCACAGGTTACACGTGATTTCAGATGAAGAAAAACATTTTGTACAATGCAAAGATACTTCTACATTTTAAATATCATAAATAGAAAGATGAAGGAAATTGTTTGAATAACCAAAATACCGTCAAACAAAATAAATATAATACGTTTATTCCCCCTTTGACTAATTTAACCACTACTGGAGCAACAATTGGATAAAAATGTGCCCTTTGACTAGGGTTTTCTACAAGTGTCTATTACAGTGATTATTTTCTCTTTCTCAAAATTTGCTGATATCAACCTCTGGGACACAATTTAAAACAAAATTGTTCTGATGTAACAGACAATAATATTATTTCTTCTCATTGCAATGCTTCAGCATAAGTGCTTCATAAATATACAAGCTAATTGCCTCTTTTTCTTGTTACTAAAACCAACAATAATGCTGATATTATGACGTGATACAGGTAGTGTTTTATTTCCTGTCATTATGGGGACCATTTTTGCTACATTATTGAGGTTTTATGTGGGATTGTAACAAGTTAAATATTAGCACGCTTTGGAAGTGTTGGTGTTTCCTTTTCCTTATTTATGCAGAGTAAGTTGACTGACATTTAATACTGTCAATTTACTGACATTTCTTTCCAATTTATTTCCCTTTTTCATGTACTGTGGACAAGTGTATCTCATTGTTGAATTATTTATTCAAAATCAGGAGTTGTTTGACATCAAAACAGTGTACCACTTTATCTAAGTGAACAAAGAACAGATTGATGAGGAAGTACATCTACGTAATGAACATTTAATCTATACCTGTGTGAAATGCTTCAGGATTATTTTATCTAAAAATCACAGTGAGATTGACACTCACAATTTTTTTGGATTGCTTTAAAGCGTGGGTTAAATTACGCATTACTTGCTGATTATATTGAAAAAAAATATTGACTTTTCTCTCTCTAGAATCTCCTCAAGGAGCTTTCCCTCCTTCCTCTTCGTCACACAGAACATATACACTTATGACATCTCAAGCTTTATGTACCATAGGTAAGCACTGAATTCCACTACAGGATAAATTCTGAATTCAGTACACAAAATACTTTGGGGGACAATTGCTTTATATTAACAGAGGTCATGTTTTACTGAAGTGCCTTTTCAGTTATTTTTAGAATCAATAACGATTTTTAGGTATTTCTGCCCTGTTTAGTATCAATTTTTGTGCATTTATACAAATCTGATGTCCCAAAAGAAGTAAAAAACAAAAAAAATATTAAAAGAATCTACCACACAATAATCAAGTTGTAGCCACTAGGAGGGTTCTACTGTCAGCGAAAACTAATATTCCTGTTATAATTCAAATTCATATCAACTTCAGTGGCAGGTTTAATCAGATTAATAGGTCGTGAATTAACAATATGAAAAAGGGCCCTTAGATGTTTAATTGCTTAAGGATCCCTAGTCCATTTGAAGCTAATGTTCACTGCAGAGGAACAGGATGATGAAACAGACAGTACAAAAATGTATTTAAAATGTAGCCAGGAATTTACTGTTTATTTCCCTAAGTCCTATGTGCAGACCAGTCTACAAGTCTCTCAGAAGCCAGGAAAACCTCCCAGCTTTTTGTTTTTAGCAAACTTGCTTAGGAGGCACTCTAACCATTCATCCAAGTCATTGATGAATAACTTAATAGTGTGCCCAGGACTGAACCTTGGGGGACACCACCAGTGACAGGCCTCCAACCAGACCCTGTGCCACTAACTACAACCCTCTGGGATCTGCTGTTCAACCAGTTCTCAATCCATCTCACTGTCCACTCACCCAGTCCACACTTCCTGAGCCTTTGTGTGATGATGTTTTGAGATTTGCTTTCTTTCAGTCACCTCTCCTAATTGCCACAACTGTTCAAAGACAATTAAGAGTGACCTTGCTATGGTGTCCACCGATTCTCTTAGCATTCATGGATGTATCCGAGCCCATGGACTTGTGGATGTCAGGTTTGCTCAGGTATTCTCTAATCCAATCCTCCTTGGACAAGGGAAACTCTTCATTTCAACATTCCTTTACCCTGGTCTCCCGAGTCAGGGATTTCTGAGAGCTGGCTTTGTTACTTTGCAGCCATTCAGAATGACCTCAACAGGTTGGAGAGATGGACTACTGCTTTTCTAGTCCTAAAGTTCATCTCTTTTTCTAAAATTCACCTGTTTTTAAGTGTCTCCCAGCTTTCTGTCATCAGTAGCTTACTCTTACTCTTGAATTGAGGAATTGACATCTACAATCACATGGCACTCCTCATCTATATAAGCATGCAGGCACATACGCCCCAAACCTATTATCAGACCACGTTGTTTTGGGCAAAGACCTATCTAGAAACTGATTCCTCCAGAAAGCTCTCTCCTTTCCGTTATTCACTGTAGGAAGATACATGCTTTGCTCAGTCTGTCTTTGCTTTATTCTAAAAGATTCAGTGAGACTGCAAGTCACACTCTTTCAGTTACCATGTAACTGTTCCTTGGCTTCACAGTGGTTAGCTTTGCAACTAGTCTAGCAGTGCCTAAAGAAGCACTTAAGTAGAGAATAATCACAGCCATATCTTCTGTCTAGCAATGTTCTACTTATCAGTAAAAATTTTGCAGCAAAATGAAACACATATAATTTAAAAGATAATTATAATTTGTTAATCCCAAATAAATCCATTTTTCTAAGAATGAATCAGTAAAATACAGTGAGGCTGTGTACTTTCACATGACATTTGCCCAGCCACTGACTGGGCATAAACTTTATTTTAAACATAAATTTCTAAATAACAGATAAACATCTAATATGAACTTAGCATGCAGTTAATAAATTATTATTTTAAAGATATGATTACAGACTTTGACAAATAACTTTATCATTTGTAATCATAGACAGGAAGTGAATATAATACATTTTACTGTGGTGCTCATAATCATGCATGGCACATACCATATACACCTGTAAAACACTTGAATCTTTTATTAATAATTAACGAACACAAAATAAATTATGTATAAATTTACCTTTAGTGTAAGGAAAAACCCTTAGGCTGATGATAACCATGAAGAATCGAGTGTGAATCCTGCAACAGATTTTTCTCTGTTAATCCAAGTTTCCTATTAAGAAAAAGGTTATTTAATTGCAAGTTAGGTAAAACAACTGTACGCCTTTATTATTACAAGAATGTCCCCTTCAGGACTTGAAGATAATGATGATACTCCCATTTGCAGCCAGCTGCTTCCCTGAGGTTGCTGCAGTAGAAAATATGCTTCTTTATGCAAGTGAACATTTACATGCAACAATAACAGTCTGGAAATACCATACTGAGCTTAAATAACTCTGAATATCAATGTTTAGGAATAATAGTTGCATATTTTTCTCATTTAGCCAGTAAAAGCATAGTGAATCAGATTGTTATGACTGAAGATGCTTCATTAAAAAAGACTTCAAGGTTCTTTATCTAAGTTCTATATTTCTTGTTAAAGAAGTAAATCATGGGTACCTTAAAGAGTTTATTCCTTCCTTCTGTGAGTGGCCTGCCTTGATGAACTGGCTGTTCTGCAGACTCAGTTTCTGATGCCCGATTTTTCAGGTCCACCTGCCAACCCACACCTCATCCATTTTAAGAAATGAGGCACCTTGGTTTTACCTACCTGCTTCATATTAAACCAGGATTCAGGATCTTGTCTCTTTTCCAACAAAGGCCAACTTATAACTCATGTTTCCCAACATTCTTTTGTACCTAAATTACAAAAACTTTCTGTGGTTCTTTTTACACACCATCCTATATCAGGGAAGAATAATGATATTCATCCAGAATCACCCTCAAGGCTTTTACCATGGTGATGGAAACCAGCTGTTCAACTCCTGAAGTCTCTGGAGGCAAACATACTTATTTATTTAATAGGTATCTAGACTGCAGAAGAGTCAGAAAGGCTGTTATATCTGATCAAATAAAGTGAAAATGATTTGTTGAATAATTTATTTGACAAATATGGACAAAATCTGGCAAATACATTGTTCATCAAATAGTGCTTGCACAACTGAATTGAAAAAAACAACCCTTAACAGCCATATGCCAACATATATAAAAATCTGTTTCAGGGTTATATTGAAAAGTACTTAAAAGAAATTCCTTGAGGGGACCAAGGGACAAGGTCATATAATTTAGGCATTTAAGTTTATCAGTGCTGTAATAAAACTCTCTCTGAAAACCTCTAGGTAGGGAAAGTCCATAAATATCCTATCTTTCATCACTATACCCCCTCAATAACTAGCCAGCTTCCACATTTTTCCAGAACTAATTCGTTTTTATCAGATCTAAACAGTTCTGTATATATTTTACATTTAGGATTCACAGACAAGATTTTCCATGCTTATTCATGTTGAGGAGCCTGTTCTTAGGACATAATTATGAATGCCTATAGGGACAGAGTCCAAACATCTTGAGGCTCTCTGCTTTTTTCAAAGCTCAAGGGAAGGAACTGTGACCTCTCTTACACAATAACTTATGGTTTAAGTATACAGGAGAGAGATTTTTTTTCTTTCTGGGGAGTTAAAGCACTTATATCCTAATTCGCAGGAGAGGGTCTTTAACTACTCTTGACTTTGCCAGATTGCAAATGAAACAAATGACAGCAAAGCAAGACAATCATTAGAATCACTCCATAGTCTTAGTTTTTGTCATTATGCATAGGCTGAAAAACTACCCTATAAAAGTTCAGACAAGGCCAGATGATGTGATGTGAGAAAGAAGCAGAAAGCAGTGTGACATGACTGTGATGTAGAAATGCAAGTAGTAGCCAATTATGCTTACATTTCTCTCTTCTTCTTTCCTTCAACACTGTTATCCTCCCTCCCAAGTAAATCTATGACTGGTTAAGGCTGCTTCTTAGCCAGAACAGGTAAAACCAGTCTAGTTTTTCACTGTGGTGAAATTACATAGTTTCAATTCATTTGGAAAGCTGAAAGTTGCAGCTGAAAAACCTGTGTGCACAACGTTTGTTAACAGTGTACTGGATGTCTCAGGTATCTGATGGAGGGCACATTAAAAACTGTGAGTTTTTTTTCATCCAAAAGTCAATAATATGTTAATCCTGTTTTTACAGTTCGTTGTTTCAGGTAGGGAAAGCTATTCTCTCTCAGCTTGGCCATGAGGGACACTTTGAAAATCACAAGGAAAGACAAACTTAAGTTTCCTTCCATGGTTCACGTGGCTTTTTCTGGGGAGCGTTTTGTGGAACATAATCTTAACTTGGATTACTTTAGATGATGGGAGTGTCAGGCAACACTGCACGTATTTGTGTTCTCTGACTCCTCAATCTTTGGGAAATAAAAGGTTTTTTTGTAGCTGTTGTACATAACTATGTAGTTAAGATCAGGAAAACTGTGAATTCATAAACTATCAGTCTTCTACATCAATCTTATTTTGAAAGAGAGATTGACCTTTGTTTCAAGCAGAGTGCCAGCAGTTAAAGTTCTTCCCTTTTTCCATGGGTTGAGATACCGGTACAACAACTTCACAGGGCTCTTTGAAGACCTATGTAGTGTAAATTGTTGCATGTAAAAAGAATTCAGATCAATATCTCAGAATATTTAAAAGAATAAGTGACATAATGGGTTACACTCAGCACAGGACTCCTTTACCATAAGTAGTGTATGAAAGAGAGGAAGGAGCCCAGGAGCTGCCTACCTCATAGCAAACATCTGTACAGTCATCAGGGAGGAGAGTTTGCCACACTTATGGACACATCTGCTAGCAGATTTTCTTACAAAGGAATATATATCAGGCAATGACAGATCACTTGCTGAAAGTAACCTCCTGAGCAATGTTTGTCTTCTCAACAGCTGTGTTTAGTTGAGGATTCCAGCTGAAGATAGCAACATTTGCAGTTACTAGAGGCTGAAAACTGGGATTAAATGAATAATAACTTTCTTTTATTACTCAGCTAGATGATTCATATTAATTGCACTGAAGCAGATTTGCATACAGTCCAGGTTTACGTAATGATTTGATAAAGGTTTATTAAGTATTTACTTTAAGGGAGGATTGCAGTTTATCCTCCTGTTTATCCTCCTGTTTATCCTGTTTATCCTCTCCTTTGTTTTCCTCTTCCTATCATATTCTGTCCAGCTTTCCACACACATGCTGTACTTTTCAGTCCTATTTCCATTCTTTCTAAGCTTGTATGAATGCTTAGAAAATACGCACTTCCAAAATAAGATCCCAGAAGCTCTAGCATCTGCTGCATTTCTAGTAACCGTTCACTTCAATACCTAATGTGACATACATCAAGGATGAGACAAAGGAAAAAGAGTGAATACTATTGGCAGAGAAGGTAAATATTTCATTTTCAGTAATTAATCCAGTGAAATTTGTTCAAATAAAATATTTGCATTTCTTTCATTATGCTGAGAGCTCCTAGAACCATGCATGAAATATTAAAACAGGAAAGGACAGCTATAAAAAGTTAAACTGTATATAAACACTTAAAAAGACCCTATAGTTCAGTCAAAACATACAAACAAATTAAAAAAAACAGGGAAAAAAACCCAAATTAACAAAAAACCAGAAAGACACTTTTAAAGAAACACCAGAAGAAAAATCCCCATCTTATTCCCCCTTTAGCCAAACAGAGTTTTCTGCTCTGGACTCAAGACTGAAGATAAACCTATTATTTTCAGCACTGGTAAAAACAGTTGGGGGTTTTGTTTGTTTGTTTGTTTGTGGTTTTTGGGTTTTTTTGGTCCAGTGAAAAGAGTCACATGTTTAATTGTTATTCATAGTTGAAGTTCTTGCTATTCAGAATCAGGCATTTTGTCTGCAGATGAGATAATTGCATTTCAAATACGTAATCTCACCAGTTAAAGCATTCTTCACCTTACAGTCTTGCATACTCTTTGATGTGAGATTGCCACTCTGATGTACCAAAACTGAGTCCCAGATACAGGTTCTTCTATGGTTTTGCTCTGGCTGGTTGGATTTTTACCCTAGGCAAAAAAAGATTCTGACTAGCCTTTTCTGTGTCTGCATGGTAAATTGCAGGTAGTTGAAAAACAGTCAAAGTGAGGAAAGCCATCACAGCATCAATGTATTGCTCGTCCTGAAATAACATACCCTGAGAAAAACCAGAAATGCATGCTTATGTTGCTGCTATAAAACAGCTACATGACTTTTGGATTGATGTCACACTGCCCAGGTCCTGCTGGCTCAGATGTTGCATGGAATGAGAATCTGTGTGCCTACAATACACCATGCAGATGTGCAAATTGATTGACTTTTTCCTTACACTAACTTCAGTGCAATTTCCTCAATCACAGGCTTCAGCGGGCTGAAGATTTCAGAGTATTTTGTTACCTTTTTTTTCATATTCCTCTAAAATCTGATTATAGTGCCAGCTCTTCTGCCATACCAGAGACTTGTCTACTACTGTTTTATCACTTTTAATTCCAACCTAAATATTATTGAAGAACTGTAGTACATTTTAGCCATGGCACTCCTTATGCGGCATAAGTAGCCTCCATATGTATCTTTAGAATGGTTTGTTTTGACTAAAATATGTGTGTTCACACAACTATCACATGCAATTTTTACCTATAAAGCATAACCCTTTAGCATGTCTACTTCTTGCCATCTTTCCTCAGCCACCAATGCAAGCTGTGGAAGTGATTTGGGATAGGAACCTGCCTCTTTCAGACTCCTCATACCTAGCAAGAGAACTTCTAATGGAGTTCTCCTTTTCCAGTAACTGAAGCACTCCAACATTATACATTTCCTTGGGGTTTAGGTTCTGTTTTCAGATTTCCAAAGTTCTCTTTTTCCTTAACCATTGCCATGTCTCTCACTTTCAGCATACATGTACATGCAAGGCATTTAATAAAATGGAAGATCTCTTTAAGGGACTATAACAGTTTATAGATTTTACTTGTGTTAATATGTGTTGTCCTTTAATTCAAGTTATTTAATATTTTTGGGACACGAAAATGTTTGGACCCCATAACTTCTCCTGTAAATAGGAGATGAATGTAAAGTCATTAATTTTAAAATTCATTTGAACACACAATATAAGCAGCTATCTGCTAAATCAAGCATCCTGATAAAAAAAAAGTATCTTATGTTTACTCAGGTGTTAATTTTCCAGATTCTGCCACAGAAGAAAATTCGAAAATCATGTTGCCATCAAGCACTTCCATACCTTTATCTGTAGCTACAGAGAAGAATGTGATGACATATTGGGTTCCAGATTGTGCTATTCCTGTGTACATTATTCTGAGTCTGACTGACACAAAACTTACCTGTTAGGATGTGTGGTCTGGCCTGAAATTCCTTTCTTTGAAAACCAAGGAATTGGTGTGAGAATTGCCTTATTTCCAGGTCTTCCCCTGCTATGGAACTGACATGTTTTTGGCTGTTGCAGCATATATACCATCAAAGCTTTAATTTCCTTCCCGACAATTTATGTATGAGTTTGGAATTCATGTTCATTATGCATTTCATACCACAGACACTGTTTTCTACCACTTCAGTTTTAATGTTTGTACAGGGATATTTGCAAGACAATTTTTATATTAGAAATGAAAGCATTAACAGATTTAAATGCTGGAGTTAAATCTGTAGGCTGGAGTCTTTGTTTCTGGAAAATTGATGATGTTTTAATAGGTTGGCAATATTGTTATGACTAAAGCCTATGAGTTTAAGCAACACTTAGTAATTTATAAAGTAGATGTAATTGGACACAACATTACAGATGAGTAATTATTCTTTAAATTTGTACTAAAATTTTTTCAAGTCTTACAATTTTTCATAGTTTTTATAAAAACCCACAGTTTCCTATGTGACAGTAGACGGTTGGTCTTCTGAAGCTTGCATGTTTGGTTTTTACCAGTATACAATGTAAATGTAAACCGTTGCTTTTCACAGGATTAATACACCTTTCAATCTGAATAACAGAACTTAAGAGCTAACTACTTAGACTAGAGTCAATAACATAGTTACATCCATCACTTCTCTGTACTCTGCATTTCCAGGTTATCAAACATTAAAAGGAAGGGTTATTTTAGATCAGAGATGCTTAGTTAAGAGAATAAACTCCTTTCAGGAGCACTACAAACAAGTACAACATGTATTTTTTTCTAAGTGATTAACAAAGAGCAGAATATGCACAGGACCCAGATTAAGGATAGTAGTTGTCCTCATGGGAGGAAGGATCAGTAGGAAGAGTCCTTAAAAACATGTCATAATTAAGAAAAAATAATTTCAAGCATATCATAGGATGGTGGGGGTTTTGTGTGTTTGTATGTGTAAGAAAAGACACGTGTTTTAGAGGAAAGACAAGACTAAAAGACAAAAAAAGCAAAACCACTCTTTTTTTGCAGGCCAAGTAACATCAGGAGGCTTTCCTGAATTGTTCTCTGTGAGTTGTGTTTACAGAAATGGTTGGTTCAGTACAGTGAGATTACATGAGCGTGTAAAGAAAAGACATCTGAAAAGACCTTTTCACATATTCCCTGCTGATGAAATGGAATATTGGTACAGCAAAGGAGTGCTGCAAAGAGAAGGAATAAGCAAAGGAACATGACTAAACCGAAGGAGTCTTTTTGCATAATTTTAGCACACCAATGGACATTTTAGTATTTCTTGAGGGAGGTTCATTCAGGACAATTTAACAGCATTTAGTTCCTTAGATTTTCTTAGTGGCATATTTATGCAATCAATTTCTTCACTGGTAGAACCCTTCCCTGGTCTCTCTGACACCAGAACAATCTTGCACAGAATAACTGTCCTAGTTTCACCTAGAATAGAGCTAATTTTCTTCTTAGTAGCTGGTACAGTGCTGTGTTTTGGATTCAGTATGAGGATAAGGTTGATAACACAAGAATGTTTTGGCAGTTGCTGAGTAGTACTGATAATAAGTCAAGAAGTTTCAGTGTCCTATGCCCTGCTGATGAGGGCACAGGAAGCTGGGAGGGAGCATGACTGGGACAGGTGACCTGACCTGGCCAAAGGGTTGTTCCACACCATAGAACACCATGCCCAGTATATAAACTGCAGGAGCAATTGTATTGTGCATCACTCATTTCTCTCGGGTTTTATTCCCATCTTTCTCTCTCTTTTTCATTACTATTATTACTATTATTATTATCATCATGATCATATATTTTTAAATTTAATTTTTAAGTTGCTGTTATCTCAAGCCATAAATTTACTTCCCCCCAACCCCACCCCAGTTTTCCTTTCACTAGGAAGGACAGTGAGGAGCGAGTGAGTGCCTGCATGATATTTAGTTGCTGACTGTGGTTAAACCATAGCAACTTTTTGACACAGTTTGACATAGTAAAACCTGTATTGTTATGGATGTTTATGGGTCAAAATCTTTAAATTGTTCTTGACTTTCAAACACCTGTCAAAAGAAGCCAAAACCCAATTAAAATCAACCCATGTCATCCAGGTCAGTATAGATCTGTGTAGAGTTTTCTATGGTCATGTAGAATGATTTCTTAAAATAACCTTGCCAAGGAAGGAAATATTTTCTAAAAATAATTCTTAAGAGCAAAGTTACACAAGACAGCTAAGCCAATCACTATGAAAAGATCCTCCTCCTCTTCTCTTTTCATTTTCTTTCCTGTTTTTTTTTTCTTTTTTGTTTAACCAATTTGACTCAACACAGTCAAACTCACAGTCAACTCAATTATGCGCTTTTATTCCAGGGTGTGAGAAGAGGGTTTTTTGGGTTTTTTTAAACTGTTTTCATGACAAATCCCCTCATCATTAAGCTCCAGAGACCATATAAGAGAAGAACAACAGTGGACTGCTGAAAGGAGAAATGAAGATACCTGCTCTACATTTCCTATAGCTGCACTCTGTCTGTGGATATCACCAATGTCTGCTGGCAGTGCTATGTGGACCTGACACCTTATATGTAATAAACCTTTGAACCCACTTACCTGAACAATCAATTATAAACATCTCTACTCCCCACCACATCACACATCCTCTAGAACATCTGAATATCATCCTTCTATATTCTCTCTTTTAGTGAGAAAAAAGGTCTGATCCCCTCTTTGTACCATTTGCTTTGTTGGAAAAGATGAAAATATGTCCTCCATTATGTGATCTCATCCTCTTAAGCACAGGCATCTTTCCAACTCCTCCTTAAGGATAACCATTTAAATAATTACTCATGCTAGGGAATGGAGAACGATGTTACTTTGGCAGGTGATTACTAACAAGCCAGAAAAGTGCAATCCTCAGGTGAGAAAACAGTAAGGTGGAGCAGAGTGAAGAACTTTGGCATATGTTTTCAAAAGTTTTTCATGCATTTTCTTTGCAATTACAGTAGATATCATTTTGACATTCATTTGTGCAAAACAATGTTGCTTTTTTCCCTGTAGGCTGATAGAACCACCTAGAACTTGATCAGACTCTCACGCAAAACCATGATTAACTTTAATTGGTGATGGAAATTGATTATAGATTTTGTTTTAATGCTGACACATCCAATTGCTTTTAGAAGAAACTGACTTTATAGACCCCTGATCTTGAGTCAATATTTACATATTATGAGAAATAAGGATATAGAAGAATCTTAGCATTAAAGGTTAAAACTGGCAACAACTTATGGGTGGCCACAGACATTGAAGAAGATGGGAGAGAGGAAAGAAAATATACTCCAAGGGTGTGGTTTCATCACTGGATTAAGGAGCTATAAAACTGAGCTGCTGCTGCAAACAGTGTTCCTCCTCCCTTCCTGAAATCCTGCACTTGTACATCTACCAAGTCAGATCAGCTCTCTGACTCAGCTGAAAAACAAGGGATTTATTTATCTGGAGTCAGGTCTCTGCCTCTTTGACTCACTGAGAAGCCTCACAAACCCAGTACTGATGCAAATGATGATTGTGAAAACTACCCTAGGGGAATATGATGGCATTTCAAAAGATCAGAAACTCTTGACATTATTGTCAAGATTAATGCAAACATATAGTGTGTTCCTCCTCTCAGGAAGTGACTGATTTTTTTCTCTGACATTTATAGTCTCATCTAACTAATTGTAGTGATTTCAATTTCTTCTGTCCATTTTGAAAAATCTACATTGTGATTTGTTTTAATAGCTAGTTCATAAACCATATTTATTATTTTAAAGGAATTTTTATGCTTTCCCATTATGCTTTTATGCTCATAATTTACCAATTCTGAATAATTGGCAGAAGACACTTTATGAAAACTATGAGATATCTATTCACACTCTCACCTTTCTTTATGAAGCCCTGTAATCTGTGATGTACCAGAATCTGTCTCAGTTGGTGAGTGGCAGTCACAGTGGCAGGCCACAGAACAATTTTGCCAGACTAGAAGAATTATGTGCAGGAGGAATGTGTTGTACGTGTTCCCATGCTACTGACCTTCAGAGCCAGCATAACACCTTTGAAAACTATTGAAACTTCCCAATGTATCAATGCCCATTAACTGAAACAACATGAAAATTCCTTAATGGCCAATTTAAATTAAAAACATGGTCTATAATTGCATTAATTAGTAATTTTGACTAGAATTCTGGCAGTTTTAATTAAATATGAATGCCAGTAGGTCCAATGAGCTATTGGGGATGTTAGTGACTAGCCCAGTTAAAGAATGCTTTATATGTTTGCCTATTTTTCTTTTTATAGTTTGACCACCCTCTTCATTCTGTCCTGCACAAAGAATTTGTGGTGAAAAGGCTTTGATAAAAGCATTTAATATTGACTAAGCTCTCTTAATAATAACTTATTTGTGTGGAGAACTGGAATAAATCTGTCCTAAAGCCACAGGGTAATGACAGAGGAAGTAGACTGAATAAATTTCCCAGGTAACTAACGGTCATGGAAGATGATGTCTCAAGACCACCATCACAGCAACTGAGCAAATTCATGAAGCAGAGGATGTCAAGCTACTATCTCGAAGCCTCTTTATGGATTCAGATATCCTTAATATAATTAACTTACAAATTCAGGTATTGCTCTATATAATATGTTACTAGACTTGAGAATTAGCTTCTTACAAAACCTTTGCTTTTCTCCTACATGTCTTTATTCAAGAAATTCTTCAGCTTTCTTCTGTCTGAGATTATGAAGAGATTTTACGTATGGCTAAATATTTAGGGTTGAGATAAGCGTTTCACAGATGTTGTGACTTGAAAAACCAAGAAGATCAGACTCCAGAGCAGCACTCATCAGTCTGTTCTGCTGATAATTCGTCTGAAATTTTCTCATCTCTGAACATTTTGATCTGGTAGAGTCTTAAATCTTGAAGCACTCAGATCAGTAGGGATACTCCAAGTCGTGCTGTGCTTATATAGCTGTGCTTATATAGGTACAGTCACTTCTGGCATTTCCAGCTTCCTTTATCTTGGCCATAGCATACAATAGCAACTCAAACCAATCTTAAAAGAACTTAAAAACACTTCCTTGGCCTCTATGACCCAGACTTTCTACTGCTTTTTTATTTTCCCATCTTAGTGTGCCTCAGTGTTTTTTCTCCCAGTCCCAAATAATTTGTGATCTGGAAAATTACAGAGACTTTATTTTTTAATATAAGAATGCATTTACAAAGTAGATTTAGTTTGTCATTATGGAAAAAAACAGTTCTTTAACACAGTCTAACTAGAGAAGTTGTTACTTCATAGTTATGTAGTTGTGACATATTCAAATCTCCAGTACAACTTCAGAATATACTGTCTCACTCTGTTCATTAGCAGAGAGTGATGACAAAAAACTGGCATCTCAAGGCAGTATTATCCTTCCAAGTGCATAGCTGCAGAGCAAGAGTATGCAAACAATAAAAGAAAAATAAGTTTGTTTAAATTAGTACAACACAGGCTGCAAATACCATTAATGAATTATATTTAATTTGCTAATTCAAACTCCTGGCATGACAGGAACTTATTTCAAATTCTGCACCGAATTCCCAAATACCCACTACTAGGCTGGAGAGAAAAAGAAAAGCTTATCTCTGCTTCCAGTGCAGCCATTTCTGGATAAGATTGGTGGACAATCTGAGTATTTTGTCCCCTTGATTCACCCTTTCTGTCCTGACTCTGTGAAGGCCTGTGCTAGGGGTTTGCCTTGCCTCAACATGTAACTCTCCAAATGGAAGGTTTCTAAGTAAAACATACTGGTAAGAGACAACCCCTGAATGACCACACAATGTAACATCATGCAGTGGTATTTGAGGCAATTCCAGATGACCCATCATGGTTTTTCGCAGAGGGTAGGTCCAAAAGCAGTAGAGACTTAAAAATTTGGAGCTGTAGCAGAGCAAAATAGCAGGGACTTTAATTTCTTTCAGCCTAGAAGTCCTTGTCCAACCATAAACCCTTCAAAAGAAAAGAAAAATAAATGAGATTTGTCCAGCTGCATAAGCTAAACCTATAAGAGGAATAAATCATCTGGAGTACACAAAAATAAATACAGCCTGGTTTGCTACTGATTTGTGTCTTAACAATTGGCAGTGATCTGATTGGACATGTTTTCCTGTGCGTGGACCAAACCTGAGTTTCTCTTCCACCCTCATATTCTGCCATACGTAACAAACTGAGAACTCACCTTTTTCCTCTGTAGGAAGAAATCTACAGACTCTGGCTTTCCTTTTCTCAGCTGTCTATTTTGTTAATCTTTGGAAGCTTGATGTTTTCTTCAAGATTACTACCACTTTGTCACATTTATTTAAGTCAGTTATTATTTAAAAGGATTTATTTTGCTTGAATTTTGGGGGCATTTCTAGTGGTGTGGAGGAAAGAGACAAACATTTATTTAAGGGTATATTTGCATAAGATGAATCTTCTTAGTACTTAGGATGTAGCTTCATGTTCTAAAAAAATGTGCCTGTGCTCTGAAAGTTCATGGTAGCTTTAAGATACTGAGCATGACATCAGTACATACAAGAACTGAGTAGTCAGCAATTCACACCTCAACATTAAGGCATACCTGAAATGCCTAGTTATTATGATAATAAGTTCAAATGTATCCATATAGGCAAATAAGCGTAAGTAGACATGATAGTATACCTCTTGCTGAGCTGTTCAAAGATTATTGACCTGTAACACCAGAGGAAAATGTTACAGACTAGCATTCACATCAGAAACAAGGGAAAAACAGAAATTTATGGCCAGTCAGAAAACTAATCAGAACTGAAACAAGCAAAAATTTGATAAACCTTTAGTTAAATTCAGTTCTAATTTAACATAGCAGACATTTTGTTAATACAAGACAAATCCTTTGATAACTCTTAGAAGTTCTACTTTTTGGTATGAAATATGTAACGAAGAAGAAATGTCTGTGACATTCAGTCTTCTTAATAAAGCAGCTAACTCAACTGCATTTTTTTTTTTTTTAATTTTTCTTGTACCCCGAGATAAAAAAACAGAAAAAAGATTTAGAGAAAAATCTTCAGTCAGGAATCTGGGCTTAGTATCCTCTGACAGCATCCTAAAAGCTACCTGACATTTTTTAAGCAAACCAAGCACTGTCATGAAATTTCCAAAGGCTGTGTCTTATTTTCAAAGTATCCAGAACCCCTAAGCATCTTAGATTTATAAATGTGTTCTAGGATTCTCCAGAGTCTTATGAAACCTCAGGTAGGCATTGCTGAATTCTGAGAGACAAGACTTAAATACATTTATTTCTGTTGGAGTTCTTTTCAAACTTCACCCCACTGAAAATAATGGAAATTCACCAATTTTGTTGTCTGCTTGCATTTATTAATGCACACTGATGGGTTTTATTTATACTAGGATAGAATTTCTTTTGCTAATGTAGAATTTCTCTTCAGATATTTATAAAATTTTTAAACACTGCAGGCAAGGCAGACATAATAATGGGACAGTAATATAGTTTTCTGTTAGGTTAAAAACAGATGATGAAATTATTCATGTGGAACAAAATGGAAATTTTTTTGCATCTTCTGGCAAACCAACAAAATAACATGCTACTGTAAAATAATTTATTTTACCTGAATCTGACAATTAAATCCTATTTGTATATTTTCTTTATTAAGTTAATATATCTTAATTACAAGACCAAACCCAGCCCCAAGGAACCATTTGGCATAAACTTATAAAAATTTTCAAAAATTAAGCCCCTAGTTTAAAAGATATGGAAATTAAATTACTAGCTTCCTATGGAAATGTAGTCTCTCATTTTCTTAAAGTAACTGGTCAGGAGCCTTCAACAAAGATTAAAATGTAGATTAAAAAGATAAAGTTGATAGAGAACTCTGAAAGGTTAGAGGAAAAGGGAGATTTCATGGACCTTCCTGGCAGAGTGGTCTGGAGAGATTTTGCAGACAGACCAGCCTCAACCTATCGATGAAACTTAATGACATGTGTAAGATATATAGGACTAGATATCCTCTAGCAAAGGTCCTTGCCATCAGTCACTTCAGTCTGAACTAGAATCTACTATCAGTTATAGCAGTTTTTACTTTCCTTTTAGCCACTTTTTGATGTGTTTATGGGTGATAATGGAGGGAGGCAAAGGGGATAGATAGATAAATAGATAGATAGATAGATAGATAGATAGATAGACAGATAGATAGATAGATAGATAGATTTATTATTTCTTATACAATATAAAACCACAAAGAAAAAAATGCTCCAAAGTATAAACTCTGTCAAGACCAATAACTGAATGTCTTCAAGTATAGAAGTGTTCCCAAGGCAGAGAGGTAAAGGCAGTGGTCAAAGATCTGCTTCATTATCGCTGTGTCACTTCTGTAGAATTAGGCATGTAAGTGATCACTAAATAAAATTAATTGTTTAAAATTTTTTGTTAATAAACTGTATATTTAAGAAGCTCACCGAAGATGGTAGAATAAGAGTTAAATTAGAGCAAGAGGATCATAACAAAACAGAATCATACATTATATTGACTATAACCCAGGACCACAGCAACTTGGCATAAGCAAGGACTCTGAAAACAACTGCAAAACAAATACCAACCACCAGAATTATCAAGTCACTTATCTGTGATTCCTGAAAACAATTAGGGAATTCCATACCCACAAAAGGCAATTTAGCACTTACATATGAAATACGTTTAGTGACTGGTTACATCATGATACTTTTGCTTCACTCTACAGTTAAACTTGTCATAAATATTCTTACTTTCTCACTATATGCACTGAATGGAACTAAGGAAGCATTTCAATTAATAATAATGATGAGTAATAAACTACAGCTTATTTTTCCAGGTCATTTACCTCTTTTATGTGGTGATGTAGAAGTTTAATTTTGTCACTGTCATTACCAAGACAACAACAACAGAAGCACAGTAAGAAACTTGTCTGTATAATCAATCTCATGTTTTAATATGCTTGGGTTGGCACATTTGACTCCAATGTATAACCCTGAAAAACCAAAGCTGTATTATATAGGCTTTGAATATCTCAGTCTGATTAGGGCTGAAGATCTGAGATTTTTTATATCCCAAAAAGTCTATAACATATCCTAAAACTACACATAATAAAGTAGTTTTAAAAGCAACATATTTATTTCAGAAATGCTTTAATGGCTAGTAAAAGTAAGCAAATTCAGAAAAGCTGTTTAGGTAGCTAGCCCTATTATAAGAATTTAAGGCCAGTCTACGGAGCCCGATAAGTTTCATTCCAGGGTAGGGAGAGAGTTGAGTGAGGACACTGCTAAACATTTTCAGTTATTTATCAATGGTATTGGAGATATACACGGATCACAGTCAACTGGAAGCTAACAGATGTTATTCAGACTTCAAAAAGGGCAAGAGAAGATCCTAGCAATTATAGGCCTGCCAGTCTTACTTTGGTGCCTGGTAAAATTACAGAGAATATTATTCTGTGAGGTATTGAAAAACTCATGAAAGACAATGAAATCATCTGTCAAAGCTGACGTGTATATGAAGGGAAACTCATGCCTTACTAACTCAGTATCCTATTATGACAAAGCTACCTTCTCCTGGATGGAGGCAAGATGGTGGATGTATTGTTGAATGTTGGTTTTCTTTCCTTTTAACAAGTTTTTGACACTCTCATAGTATCCTCCAAGACAAAATCTCCAGCACACAGATGGACATATACACATTGCACTGAGTCAACAACTGGCTGAAGGGCTGGGCTAAAAGAGGTTGTAATAAATGGAGTAATATCTGGATAGTAGCCAGATATTAGAGGGATTCCACATGACTCAATTTTAGGGGCCCTTTTATTCTCTTCAATATTTTTATCGATGACCTGAAGGAAGTTGTTGAGCGCACACTAAGTTTGCCAACAGTACAAAATTTGGATAGGCTGTTGATTACCTTCAGGAGAATCTTGATGGACTAGAGCATCGGGCAGGCACCAGCCATATGAAATTTAACAGGGACACATGCCAGATTCTGCATCTGGAACAATGTGACCCTGGATCTCTGCATAGAATGATGGGGCAAGGGGCTGGAGTGCAGAAAGGAATATGGGGGTTCTGGTTGACAGCAAACTCAATATGTGTCAACAGTGTACCCTGGCAGACAAAAGGTCCAATCATATCCTGGAGTGCATGAAGTACAATATAGCTAAGCAGTGGAAAAGAGTGATTGTCTCACAATACAGCACTGGTGCAGCCTCAACTCACGTCCTGGTTGCAGCTTTGAGCCCCACAATATAAAAAGGATATAGAAATATTAGAATGTATCCAGAGGAGAGCAACAGAGATCATTAAAGGACTAGAGAACAGGACTCGGGTGGAGTGGCTGAAGATATTTTCAGCTTAAGGAGGATATGTTTGTTCAGCTTAAAAAAGAGGAGACTGGGATGTGATGTCATTGCTGTCTACAACTTCACAGTGAAGGTGAGCAGAGAATGAAGTGCTGATCTTTTATCTCTGGTGTCTGTTGAGGCATGTGAGGGAATAGCTTAAAAAGCTGTATCATGGGGATGCATCCATTCACACTGGATATTAGGAACATGCAATTTCCTCAGAAGGTGGTTCGATCATTAGCACCATCTCCTCAGGTAAGAGGTACAGAACTAGTTGCTGGCCTCCAAGTAGACTTTGCACCACTGATCACCACCCTCTGAGCCAAGCCATTCAGCCATTTTCTGATAAACCTCACTGACTGCTCATCCAACTTCCAGTTCTCTCATCCTCTCTATGAGGATGATATGGAGGACAGTTTCAAAAGCTTTTCTGAAGTCTTAGAACTGTCCGCTTCTCCCCCCTTATCTACCAAGCTAGTCAGTACATCAAAGAAGTTTATCACATTGAAGAAGTATTTCTCCTTTGCGAACCCAGTGGGTAAAAGCAAAACCGGCTCCTTCATCTAGTATTGGAAGATTGAAGCTGAACCCAGGCAAACTTGAAATAAAAGCATGTGTGTAAACAGTGCTGGTGATAAGTTACTGCAACAGAGTACAAAGCATGCAAGGTCCACAGTCTGGTCAGTACCTGAGGGTAGTGAATGCCTATGTACAAGATATGTGATTGTCCTGGTTTGAAGGACAGGTCTCTGCTAGGGAAGGCAGGAGCCTCCCTTGGAATGAAGAATGTGAACCCCTCCCCTCCGAATTATTGTAATTTTGAAATTAAGGGGGTCTCAGGCAAAGATATGGGAGTAGGAATAACAGTTTTTTACTAGGATTTATAACAGAGCAAACAAACAACAACTTTTATGGCACTAACAACAAACAGAACCAAGAACCCGGTCCCGACCTCCTGGCCTGAAGGCACTTCCCCCCCCCTCAGTGCAGTGATGGTCACAGCCGGCAGGGAGCACGTGCCATGGTGGTTCAGTCAGCAGGGGAAAACAAAACGGAAGAGAGGTTTTGCTTCACAAACCCCCTTGGAGCAGTCGATCCCAGTGCCCCAGCAGGATTCTTGGAAAGCAGCAAACTGGGAGGGCAGGACGTCTCGGCAGGCGGGGGAGCGGGGCTGCAGCGCAGTGAAACCCAGAGCAGTGCCGAAGGAGCGGTGGGGGCGGGGGGCAGCAGCCGCCCGGCTCCTAGCCCAGCGAGGAGAGGCGAGCTCAGGGATTCCGGGCACCCGAGCAGATGACAACAGGCTCAGCGGCTGCTCTCACAAGCAGAGGCTCACCCCAAGAGGCAGAAGAAAACAGCTCCAAGCCAGGGCTCCAGCAGCAGCAGCGAAAAAAAAACTTCTCTCTCGCAGAGCTGTCTCTTCCCGTGTCCTCCTCCGAAAGCCAGTCCCGCTCCACCCCTCCCCTCTTCTTTTACCAGTCCCCAATTCTCGAGATATTCCTCCACCCCCCACCCCCTTCGAGAGAAAAACTCCCCGACAGAACAGTAAACATAGATGGGCCTTTTCTTTAGGCCTAGGTATAGCCTTTGTTTTTCTTAAGTACTCAGTAATTAAGGCTATTTAGCAACTGAATGGAAAAAAATTCTACACTGTTAAAAGGAAACAAAAGGAAAGACAACCCAACCCCCAACAGTGATATCCAGAAGTAAATAAGCAACACTGAAGACATATAATATATTTTGGTTGAAACAAGATGCTCTGGTATCTTCTCCTGAAGATTTGAGAACAAGTGAAATTGTCTACTAGGAGAACTCAAATTACTGCATTAGCAGTTTTGACTAAACAATCTCAGAGCCATTTGAAAGAGCAATTTACAAATGTTCAGTAGCTAGATTTTTAGAAGAATGTCAATCTGCTTCTGAAAAGATGCAGGGAACTATTTTTTATTAAAAAGACAGTCCACTTCTAAATGCAATCTCACCTCCCTACTGTGTCATGCCATACCAACAGTGTCTCTCTTTTCATACAGATGTCTAGACATCTGCTAATGTTCATTGCTTTGATGACAACTTATTCCATATGCGTCCTGTCTCAAAGAAATTACACTGCTTGAAACTGGCATTTCTTCAGCTTTCTATGTTTCAGACTGTGTGTGCCCTCTTATTTTGAACCTAAATACCCTACTCCTTGCTTCTAAACTGTGAACTGTTTGAAATTCAAAAGACCAGATGTGCTCTAACTTGTCAGTTTAAATGCTTTGATACCATTTTCCCCTGCACTTTTCCTTTTGCACATGTTTCAGCTAGGGGACACTGCAGGTAGAGGTATCTCTCTGACAGCCTTTCCCTCTGTCTACACCGCTTTTCTCTCTTGCCCTCCTCTATTCCTGGTTTATTCCCTGCCTTCTCAGCTCTCTTTCCTTTACTTGTGGCCTCTGTGTACTAGGCCTCTCCCCATCATTTTTTGGTTTACTCCCTCCTTTGAAATGGGGGATGGGAGACTGCCAAGGTGTGTGTTTCAGAGCAGAGCAGCCGTGAGGCTGCAAATCCTCCTCTTACATGCTGAGCACCAGATGGTGCCTTGGGAGGAGCTGCTTGGACAGGACAGCAAGAGGACCTGATCCTCTTGCCACTTGCACTTGTTTTGCCCTGGTGCCTTGATGTCTGTGAGTGAACGGCTGGGGCCAAGAGGGAAAAGGATCCAGGAGAGGCAGCCCTCAGTTTGACTGGATACACTGGGGCAGTCTGAAAACAGCACTGTGTCTCCTGGTACACCACTGCCCTTGTCCACAGCTTTCTCTGTTGGCTGTATTTTCAAGCAGGGCAGGCCAGGATTTGATAAACCCCCTTCACTTCCCCTCAATAAGCCACACAAACTTGCCTACTGAGTTTAGTTATAAGTCAACCATTTTATAGAGGGATCTGCATTTGTTTATGTAGTGACAACAAAGATGTAAAGAGAGCCACTGTTCCAAAAAGGCTTCCATGAAAGCCTCTCAGCATTGTTTGATGCCCTGGAGAGGTTTCTGGTGCTAACATGACTCCAACTGTCTGAGTAATGCCAAATGTTAATTAAAAAAGAAATGAGAGGTAGTTCTTTGACCTGGTAGTAGTTCTGCATTAGAATTGAGTTTTCCAAGTGATTTTGAATTTTAAAGAAAACAAAAAAAAGGTATAAATCCTCTTGTATTTTAAAAGCACATTGTAATTTTATATATTATACATCATGCCCCAAAAACATCTTGAAAAGATAAAAGAAAGAAAAGCACAGGTATAACCCCTATGCCAATTAATACTTTTCACTGGATATTAATTTGTGGACATTAACCCCTTTTAACTGACCTTTAGACATATGATTAGACAGACAGTAAGCTCTGCTGACCAGCACATATATAATTAGCAAATAGCAAGGTGAGGTAGAACTGGTTTAATCTCATTTCATCCCTGAGACTTTATCACCATTTGGCCTAGTTCCCTTTATCCAGAGATAACAGCTTTATTTGGCAGTGAATTAAAGATCCAAGTAGCTTTGCATTGTAATATAGGTCAAACAAAACCAGCACATTTGGTGTTGGGTTGTTTGACAAGCAAAATACCTGGAGATTGTTGGGGGTGGGAATAAAACAGTTGCAAAGGGCTGTAGAAGGTTTTCAGTCTTTAAATAGTGCAAAAAAATTTCAAATATTTCAGTTGGACCCAGTCAGCAGGTGGCAGTTCTTTCCCCTCATGGTAATTTTAAATAAATCTCCCATTTGACTCAGGAGTAAAAATTTGGATGAGAAAGTGAGCCTTGTTTCAACCCCTTCAGGTTCCACATGAGTAGTAGCACTGGTAAGACTCATGTGAAGAAAGAAAAATCATATCAGAGATCATGTCCCCCTACTCATTTGATCTTTTCAATAAAAATAGCCTGTTTTCTCATCTACAAAACATTCTAAACATTAGGTTATTAATCCTTCCTGGTCATCCTGATTTGTCACTCAACATATTCAGTAAACAGCCCAGAATTGATTGAAGAACTTCTGTGATTTTCAAGATTTGTAAAGTGATCTACCTGCCGGCTATAACTGTATTAACTCATTTGATGCCACGCTAAGTTATTTCAGCATATGCTTGATCACATGAAACTAAAAACATCCTGGTGCTCATAAAGCACTTAGTGGATGAGTGCAGGTATTATTCATGAGCAGCAGAAAAGGTACAGTGCTACAACTCCCACTCATACAAGCTTTTTCAGCCTCTATTGCACCAGTGACTGCCTGTACTCAGTGATCTGTCCCAGACAAGTGTGTTGCAAGTTTTGTTCAGGCCTTCTAAATATAACACTATTTACACATTGATCTGCAGAAGTGTGCCAAGAAATTAGGGAAAGAGGAACTGTAGGTAAAGTAGATTTGGAGGACTTTTCCTTTTAATTTGATTATTACCGCAAATAAAATTACATTTCTTTCTGGTGTGGGGAAAGATAAAGGGAAATAATAGTATATCTTTGATCTGTTACTGGGACAGTCCCATTATTTTGACTTATACCAATGACCATTAAAAAGAACTATCTCTTACCCAGTGGGAAAGCACTCTGTGCCTCTCCTCAGAAAACTTACTGGGAAGAAATCTTCAGCTTGATAAGACATGGGTTGATCACTGACCCACGGCTTTGCTAGGGAGATTGGACCTAGGACACATGGCTCTTTGGAGATTAGTCCTCTACTGACTGTCATCCAGAAAACTACCTTGTGGCCTTAGGTGGAGGGGATGCAGAGGACCCTTCACAGTCTTGAACACCATCTGACACTCAGTGCTTCACGTGTGTGTATGGACACTAAGCATAAACATGTGTTAAACTACAAGCACAAGCCATATTGGTAATTCTGGGTTCATGTGGGAGAACACATTCCCCCTATCTACGTGCCCTAAAGAAAGCAGTATCAGCTCCCTAAATTTTATTTGGACAGTTAAATACTCATAGCTCTGCTGTGTCTGCACAAGCACAATTGATTATATGGGTGTAGATTTAGCAGGGCAGGAGGTGGTCTTTAACTCCATTGAAGTAGCCGTGTAATGGAGCAGACAGTGCTCTTCAGTTGTGCCATGTGTTGTATGGAGGCAGTTTGTGGTTGCATTGAAACTCCTTCAGACTAATTTAACAGAAAAAAAAGCAGGAGGGAGGATTTAAAGCTGCCTTCATGCATCTATGCAAGTTTTTAATAAAGAACTAGGCTACATAAACTGACAGAACAGGAACAACAGAAACAAATTTAGGATGGAATTTTAATTTGCAATCACACCATTGAGGCTGCAAAATCAGAGAAAAATAGCTGTGAAATGCACCCTAGTAAGACAGGAGTAGTAATGCCATTTTTGGAATTCAAGGAAGCTTAGTTATTTTGATTTATTTTCCTATTTCAAGAAATTATGATATTTAATTTTGCCAAGTCTGATATCTCCATGACCTCTAATATTGTAGTGTAATCTTTGTTCCTAAAGATATTAACCAATTTTTTTTTAATACACAAAAAAGATGTTTTAAATTATTCTGTCAGGAATCTAAATACACAATAATGCCAATAAAGAACATATTCTTTCAAATTTTACTTCTACTGTTGTTTATGAGAATTGGGGAGCAAGTGAATGCGTATAAAGAGCTTAGCACATATTAGCTGTTAGGAAGATATTAATGATTTTATCACTAGATTTCAATCTGAATAAGTAGATAGATTTAGGTAGATAGTTTTGATACCACACACATAATCCAAGAGGTTTAGGGAGCTTCTTACATTGCCCTGTGCAAATACAGTATAAATGCCACTCATCAAACAGCACATATTTAGAGAGATGACACATGCACATGGTAGTAATAGATCTTGATGTAGTCCTTTTTCCACAAAGTAGCACATTTCTGGTTTGTATGAAAATGTCATGAAAATAAACTTTAGATTTTTAAATCCTCAGTGACCAAAGAGAATCAAAGAAAATTATGTCAGACTTGCCTTAAATTGTTAAGAAATTTGTTCAATAATCTGAATTTCTATGTACTTTCTCTTGGAGTCTATCAGATAATGAATGAACTTCTGCAAAAATGCAAACAAAAGTAAAATTTGAAATATGGCTTTATGAAGAAACGTCAACATAACACAATTAATTACATAAATATATCGCCAGCATGAAAAGAAAGATGACCCAAATATATCTCCAATTTTTAAGTTAAAATCATTTTTGACAAGTTTTTATCTCTCCCTTTTGCTAACATGCAGGTGAACATGCAGGTTGCTGACTGTGTTTCTCACTCTGTGAGTCACACAGGTGGAGGCGGGGCTGTTCCGCAGCTGAGGAGCGGGATCCTTGAGTAGGCCTCTAGGGAGCGCGGCAACCCGGAGCGGGCAAACAGGGGCGGGGCACCTCCCTGAAGGCGGGGCATGGCAGCTCGCCAGGCAGCTCACGCAGGCAGGGCAAGCAGGCAGGGTTGAAGGTTTTTACTTCTAGTAAGGCTTCAGGCTTTTGGTTTTTGGTAATGGTTTTCACACGATCAAAATCTGTAGCTACTACAAGTGCGTGTAACCAAATCGAACCCTCCAAAAGTGATGTGTCTGTACAGACGCACTCCTGTGCAGAGTGTTTGAGCTT
>WEKY01038096.1:0-58206 GCA_013390045.1 Picathartes gymnocephalus
AAAATCCCCAAACAGATTCCTCCATGATTAGACTGAAAAATAGAGCAGCCTCTTCAAATTTATTACATTTGTCTTTGAGGATTGTTATTTGTAGGTCCCCTCTTCTTTGCTGCATGACTGAACATTCACGAATGAGACCTTTAGACTCGAACATGACTTAACCCAATAAATTTCTAACTCAATTTACAGCAACGTCATGCATATGCTAAACCCCATCCAACATTAATATTTAATGAAGAAATAAACCTGCCACAAGGATAAATTTACAGCACATTTAGAGCACAGCATTTTAGAGGTGTCTGTCGAGTAGGTTTTGCTGTCGAGACAAGGTTTTAAACTGCCAATAGTTTAAAAGTAGTAATTTTTCATTGCATTTCATTCGTAAGCTCTGCTCCTTTTAAGAGACTCCAGGCTGTCAAGGTTAATTGAACCCTCAGGGCCCTCAGGATGACTGCACTCGTTGGGGCTCTGCTGGCTCCAGGCTCAGCTCCCTGATTCCTTCGCTCTAAATCTTGTCTCCAATGATCTTCTTCATAAACATCATTTCAGCTTTAATCTCAACCATTATGATCTGCTGATCTAATTCTCTGATTTAGCCCTGTGTCTGTCTGGCCAGACTAAAATCTCTGCCGTTCTGGCATCTCATGATCAGCTTGAAACACCAAATTCAAATAACAACGAGCGCAGGAATAGAGAGCTGGAATTTTCCTCCTGTCTAGACAGCACGACCGGCTCCACCTGCGAGTGACACACTCGCTCAAACTCCACTCCAAACTTTCTGCCAGCAAACATTTCACAGAGTGCTCCTCTCAACAGCCCCAGGGGAATTTCAGAGCTCCTGGCTCCCCTGCCTCGAGTCCACCCATGACCAATGTCTGGTGACTTCTTTCTCCCAGGTCCTTGTTTTGGGGGCAGATCAGCAAAATCGTTGCATTTTTAGGTCAGCATTGGAACCTCCCTCACCAGTCCCAGGGTTTGTTTTTTTTTTTTGCCCTGTTTGGAATCCTGTGGTCACAAAGCTCATTGATTTTACTAAAGCCAAGTGTTTTTATTCAGAGGTCGGAAGAAGCATCAAGGCAAAAAGAGATAAGGAACAAACAGGCTTTGCTTGTACTTAGTCTCATCTAATTTTATGCTTCACTACAAACAAAATTAGCTGCATTTCCCTGCTAAATTAGTCTAGCACCTCTAAACCAGCTTTAGTCTCCAAGCAAGTGCAGGTGCTTCAGTATGTTTAGAGGACAGATTCTCCCTTAGGAAAACTGGCTGTAGCAGAACTTTAGCTTTCCTTCTGAAACAGAGCTTTTCAAATTTTAACTTATCAAGTTTTCTTCTGGAATTCTAGTGCAACGAACAAAAGTCTGTCTGGCTTCCTTTTGCCATTCAGAAAGGAACAAATTCTCAATTATTTTCTATTTGCAGAATAAATTCCAACAGTTGATGAATTATGTCCAGTGGCTTCTTTTTTTCAGGGCTCAGGTATTCAGTCTCCTGAGGCAGGATGATGTCCTTAAAAAGGGCACATTTGCTCTGAAATTAAAATTTGATATAAATAAATTCTGCTTTAGAAAGAGTCATAGCAAGACCATTCTAGCTTAAGAGCTGAACTGGGAAGGGGAAAAGAAAACCCTAGTCAGAATGCTAAAGTTGTAGAGATTGCTACTTTAGACTCCCACTTGAGCTCACTTATGTCCATAGAAAGCGAGCTCAAGTGGGAGTCTAAAGCAGCAATCTCTACAACTTTAAATTAGCCACTCACAATCATTCCCTTGGAATCAAAATATTAAAGGCAGCTTCTAAATTCAAAAATAGTCAAGTGCCTTATCAAAATGTATGAAAAATCAGTGAAACTAACCCAAAGGAGCAGCTTCCAAGTTCACTTTCCTTGCCTTTACCTATTTACCCTTTTCAGCAGTCTACAGAAGATTTGAATTTATGTGATATTTGAAACTCAGGTAATGGTGTAACTGATGGACTGGTGGAATGATAAAGTCACAGATTTGCCAGGTTGATAACAAAGTTAGGGAAAAAAAAAACCCACATGCTAAAAATCTGTAAAACTCCTGGTAGGCAATGAGTGAAGCCAGGCTAAACTTTCACCTCTGTGGGTTCTGGTGGGGCAAGAAGAGAAATGCAAATTAGACAAGCCAGAACATGGCCCAGGAGCACCTCTGTGCCATTTCCTGTTACAAATAGAATGTCTGTACAACCACCAATTTGCTTTCACGATTTTAATCATGACCCTCCTAAAGCTGCAGCATTCCTGCAGAAGCCATTGAGCCTTTGGATTGTAGGAGAATAATTCTCAGAATATGGATTGCCCTGGGTCCTCTTTCCCCTCAGGCAGCCCTTGTCTCCCCAGAGATCAGCTGTGTTTTGGAGATGTCACCCATACAAAGTGCCCAAATTTCAGTATTTCCTCTTTTTTTTTTTTCAAATATTCACATTCTTTTAGTCTTTTCTTGCACTGAGAGCCATTCCAGCAAGCACTGACAGGAATATATTTCGCTCTACTTCAACTTTTCCTGATGAAAGTACTCCTTTCCTTTTCCCTGAGGAAGTAGTGACTGGAACAGAGCAGGATATTTATTTTAATGCAGGAAGGTATCAGCATATCTGTTTAGAAAGCAGTTTCTTCCACTCTGCTTTGTGTCAGGATGGGAATGCTGAACTGCATCTCAATTACTAAACCTCAGCATGGGAGATTCATGCAGCCTCCTGCACCCAGAAAGGCTATAATAATTAACTCCTCAATAAAGCTGTAATTAATTATTGACAATTTAATGTCCCTACTTTTAACCTTAAATAACAGGCAGGAATTACTGGCTGTCATCTCTTCTTTAGCTCTGCCAGGTGCAGCACAGGTGTTTTCAATCAGGTCACCCCAACTCCATCAGCCACTTACACCCTCCACTCACACTGCAGCAGCATCTTTCCCTGCAGAATAGTGATGGATTCTTCATTTCAATAATTTATGTCTGAGTTTTATAATAGAAACTCATCATTTAGTAAAATGAGCTACTAAACAGACCCTGGAAGTGCATCATCTCCAGCATTTCCCACAGAAACCTGGTTCTCTGCTGCTTGTAAAAACCCAGAAATGTGATATCCAATATTAAGCTGTAGCCACTAAATTGGATGTTCATCTACACCTTTTTCTGAGTTTTTCCTCTACAGCCACTTTGTGTTTTGAGTCTATCTATTAATTTATAAGGTGTCTGCTGTTGTAGATAGCTGTTAAATAGTTAATAGGGATCTACTGCACTTTGTCCAGCAGCAGAACTGCAGCCTTCCTAATAAAACCCTCCTGCAGTAAGTAATGATTCTCTCTCCTTTCACACCTCTCACGCTGAATTCACAGTTGTATAGTTAAATATTTCACAGTGTACTGAAGAAAAAGGCTGTGTAGCTTCTCCATGTAAATTACTTTTATACCACAAGGCTTCAGGAAGTCTCCAAGCTGAACAGTCCTACCTGAGTATATATTTCAAGTATATATGTCCAAATATTTTAAAATAAAAATTTACTTCTCAACACCAAGGTACTGTACTGGCTAAGTTAAAATGAACTTTCCTGAGCACAGGTATTGTTAGTACAGGTGTGCAGCCAAGGAAAAGCCTTGAATAAATTTTGAATTACCTTCAAAGGAATGCAGTTAGCACTTTGAAAGGCACAGGGATAATTTTGTGAAAATACAATGACCACTGAGATTTTAAGACTTTTCCATGGCCCTTACATTACAGAAAGCTCCTAGATACCAAAAAATACATTTGACTAAAATGTCTTTCCACAGCTCAAAATTCATGAAGGAAAACTTAACAGAAATTTAGTTTTACAACTCAAAATTTCAAGTTGCAAATATATGTTGATGGTCAAAATATTTTCTTTCAAAAGTACTCAGTGGTTATCATGAGTGTGCGTCTAATTTTAAGTTCCAGTTCCTGTGTGCATCACTAGATGGCACATGCCCAACTTGGTGAACTGGTTTCACGCAGAAAAGATCTTTGCAAAGGCTCTTCTGCAGCTAAGGAGGACCAGGAAAGTTAAGAGCCTGCTTTGCAATCTGCTAATTATCTGTCTATTCAATTCCTTATTTAGCATAAATGCTTTCAAAACAGATATGAAAACAAGGATGTCCAAAACAAGGAAGAGCTCTTATTATTTAAATGCAGCTGGGGGAAAAAAAATTTATAGGATGTCTTGAAGAGCTGCAATTTGCTTATAATTTCTAAGCCAGCTTTCTTGTCCTGATTGTGTGTGTGTGCTTGAAGTACATTAAGTGGTTGAAATACAGAATGATTCACAAACTAACATTCTGCTTTATCTTTATTTTGGGAGATACATTTGATCTGTTGAAAGCCTTGGTTAGATATAAGAGGTTATAGAACCTTTTTTTTTTCCATTATTATTATTATAGATATATTCTGTTTTTTAAATGGATGGCAGAGTAGGCAAGTGAAGGCTTTCATTTAGTCAGAGCTGGGTCTGGAGCAGATAAAAGCATTTTGGGGCTCAGTATAACCCTGGGATTACCCACCACCTCTGAGCAGCCCTGATGGTCTTGCTTACCAAACAAGCCTTTTAAAATATAAGACACATTTTGTGATGAATGTCTAGTAATAGACAAACTCCTTTGGAATGAGTGCTCAGTTTCTCCTTTCC
Organism: Picathartes gymnocephalus; assembly: GCA_013390045.1. Classification (NCBI taxonomy): domain Eukaryota; kingdom Metazoa; phylum Chordata; class Aves; order Passeriformes; family Picathartidae; genus Picathartes; species Picathartes gymnocephalus. The sequence continues at coordinate 4,663 of WEKY01038096.1, forward strand.
AGCTATTTTCCTCTAGAAGTTTCTGAGTGATTTCAGTGGTGCCAGGTGGCACAGGGGGACAGGGACTGGCCATGACCCTCAGCCCCCATCCCAGTGCAGCCCCCCAGCATCCGCCCCATCAAACAAACCCCAGCGAGCCCTGAGCTTTCCACCAGCCCTAAACCCTGCTACTCAGCACAGAATTTTGATGTTAACCTTCATCCAGCGTGCACCAGGGCACGAGAGGCGCCCACGTGGAGAGCTGACAGCTCCACGTGCCAAACCCTCCTCTTTCCACGCAATCCAGCAGCAGCAGCAGAACTGCAGGGTGGGATTTCCACTTGCTCCAGTGGAAAGCAGCTTGAACCAGCTGCAGAGCCAGTGATGCCTTAAGGGGTTTTTCTGTTCTGCTGTAGTGTGCAGCACCCAGTTTCATATTCAGTGTTCCTGAGTTCTCCTCACATGGCACTCAGACACAACAATTCTCTCCAGCTCAACATTCCAGGACAATCGTTCCCAACCTCAGCCCCAAAAGCACCAACAATGTAAAAAAGAGAAGGGCAAGCAAGGAGGATGGAACTTCATCATTCCAAGTGATGAATTGGCCAGTTCAGCTCCAGATGCCAATGGAGCAGAACTTCTCCAAGTGTGAAACCCCGTGCCCAGGCCCCTTTTCTGTGCCCATCTCGAGGCCCATCCTGGCAGGGCTGCAGCCGGGCTCTGGCATTGCCAGGCTGTGCCCTTGGAAGGCCTTGCCATAAATCCCAAATTTATTCCTCTCCTTTTGTCCGGCCTCTGCTCCAGCTCACACTGACCAGGCATCACCAGCACAACAACCACGCAGTGGTCACACTGAAAAAAAATCTGATTTCAGGGCTGTTGGTGAGCCCAGCACGCTGCATGCTTTGGTCACAAGCAGAAATATTCTTCCACGTGCATGGCACAGCCCTGCTGGAAAAATGTGATGGGATAAATCTTTGGAGAAGTTGTTATAGATTCCTCTGAGGGCATATTGCTGAGATTTCTTTATTGAAGTCACAAGTTTCCTTTTGCTTGCACATATTCCCTAACACTTCCTGAAGTCTGTCACCTTCGGGCTTTCAGTGAACTCTTATTAAAATGAATTTGGCATCTCGTGCCTTTGATTTAATTCTTTTTATTTGTTCATGGGCAGCTAGAAGTAAAGAGTGTGACATGGAAAAATAACAAAAAAATATATATAGAAAAAAAGATAACAGTTTTGCTTTTGCAATCTACCCACTCACCCTCCCCGAAAATCTAATGTGTAACATCATAGCAGCTTTTCAGTGCTTTGAGAACTCTCCATACCCTCTGAAATTAAAGAGGCTGTACTCAAAATAAGGTCAATTTCTAAGAAACTGAACCAGAATACAGCCCCTATCAGTATAAAATTAAAACGAACATAGTTTTAAAACAACAGTTATTGCAATTTAAAATAGATTATAGAGGACATAGAAGTGCTCTCCAATCCATCATAGATTTCATGGGCAAGACTATATCCAGCCTGAATTATTTATGGCCATGAAGGAGCACTGTCCTCCTGCTTTGAGCACTGGGGAAGCGCCACAGCTGCGCAGGTTGCCTGTGATTTTGAGTCTATGAAATTAGAGTATTTCCTTATATTTTAGGGATGAAACAAAGAGGTCATCAAGTAGAGGCTGAGGAAGAGTTTTTGCCCATCTCGTTAACTAAAGGGGGGAGCTCAGGCTCCATTTTCTCACACCTGGTGCCTCTGGGAGCCCATGCCCTGCTGCAGGGGATGGCAGATGCAGGTTTGGATATCAGGCATTACACAACACTCACAAACCCCGCTTAGAAGGGTTTGCTGGCTCCTTCCACAGTCCCCTTGGAGCCCTTTGAAATCCAGCCCAGAGCTACTGGAAAGGATCCTGGGTTGGAGCCACACGTGGTTGTGTATCTTCTTCTGACTTAAGAAAATGCAGTTTCTCAAGGGGGAGCATGGGAGCGAAGTTCATAAAAAAAAGCCAAAAAACCACAAGAGGAGGCAATCTGCTGCAGTCACACAGAAGAATTTGTGTGTGACAGAGAGGACAGAATGCAAAACTGGATAACTGGGCATAGCAAAACCTTTCTTCTGAGGGAATCTCCCTTAGGCCAAGCAGATTCTGCAGTCTCTTTTATGACAAAAATCAGCTGGCAAGAGGAAACCCCTAAACGTGGTTGTGCTCCTGCAGCAGCAGGCAAAAAGGCATTTTGGATGGGCTGGGATTAATGTTCATTTCAGCTCCAAGCAGATCATGGGCACAAAAACAGTGACAACTCCTCCTGATTCTGGCTGGGGCAGATCTTTTTCAACACCAGGATGGTGGCCTGGACTCACCAGGAGGTTTGGGGCAGAAAATTCTCTTAATTTTCAGTTTGCCATCTACTGCCAGCTAAATATTTACTGGGTTGGAGGGCTCCAGGGAGCAGCAATGTAATCCTGCTGTTCTCTCTCCAAATTATTTGTACATCCAGAAACCAACCCCCTCATTATCACACAGCTGCCAGGCTGATAAAGCCCCTGGCAGAGGTCAAGGTTTTGAAAGCTGTGGCACATTCAACATCAAACGTAAAAAATATATTAATTTTAAATGCAATTTGAGGCTGTTTTGAACTAATTCTTTGAACAAGCTTGTTTCGCAGAGGAAATTAATGAAAAGTTAAAGGCCAAAACAAAAAGCTACAGGAGAGACTTGCTATTTTCATTAATAAGTAAAATAAATACTCTGAAAAAGCCTTTCTTCATTTTTATTGCTCTCAATGCTTTTAAAAAGGCTTCTCACCTGACACAGAAGTGCTCCAATAGCACTAAATGCTCAGAAAACATGTACTCATTTTGTGCAAACCTGCAGGATGACATATTTACACTCACGTTAGGGGATGCACACAAAGAAAACTCAATTCCAGCAACATCAGATGCAAAGTTAAATTCCAAGAGAAATAACACATTGAAGGAATAGAAAAACAGCATTTCAGTCGTGCAGATGATTCAGTCTACATTAGTTTGTTTTAAAATTCACATAATGGGTAAAAACATCTGCATCCTCTGAAGCCCTGTCTCCATTACTTTCATGAGTCAGAAGAATTATCAAGGAAAGAACCAGGAGCAGGACACAGAAGGAGCTGTTTTCCAAAATTCACAGAGGTCAAAATACTGTTCCACATTCCTGCTTATGTCATCCACATCCTGTGGAGTTCCATTTTAACCTGGAATATGGCACAATAGAAAAACTACTGATATTATTCCCTGGACTTTGCTGAGGAAATCGAGGTAATGAGGAGAAAGCCATAAAAAAGGTGTAGGAGGAAATAGATGTCAGGAGATGTATTCATGGCCATTACCAAGAGAGGTGCACATCATTTTGTTCCTGTGACTGAGCTATGAGTGAAATCCAATTTGCCCAGATTTCATTGTGTAAACCAGGTGAACAGAAAATAAATTTGTTCTAAAATAAATCAACTTTTCCATACTGGAGGACAATCAAATTTAGAGCCGAAAATCAAGACTCCAAAAAGCCTATAAAGAAATAATGAAAAATGGGCAGATATAATCAAAATAAAGCTTTGACTCATTTTGTTGCCACAGCTGTAAAAATGTCTTTTAAAGCTGGTCCTCCTCTGCAGATCACAAAAAGGAAGGTGCCAGCCTTTGCATGCTACCAGTGGCTTGTTTTCCTTAAGTGTTTGTTGTGCTTTGCAAGCCTAATGAATTATGTTTATAAAGGTTAATTAGCTTTCTCCTATAATTCTACTCAAATGCAAAACCATTGCGTCTCGAACAAATAAGGAAATATACACCCAATTATTATTCCAAAAGCAAGTCAGTGGAATATTCCAAATATCTTCCTTATTTTTCTCAGCAGACAGGCTGGGGTGTTTTAACCCTTTCCTGCAGAACTGCTCCAATGCCACCCAGACACAACCTATGCAAGACAGAAATCCTGATTTCCAGCTGGGCTCAGTCCTGCCTGGAAAAGCCTCAAAAAGCTTCAGATTCTACATTTTGCACCAAGAAATGTAAATCTCCATGGCCAATATATTCCACATACATCATAAAAGTTAAATTAAGAGGTACAGAAATATTCCTTATTTTAACATAGGGACTCTGAGCAGAAACTCCCCTTGGAACCCAATATGGACTGGTCACAGTGTAGGAGCAACCAGAGCAGTGGGGGAACAAATATCGTGAAGGAAAGCTAAAACACAAAATTCCCAAGGTTAGAGTGCAAGTTACTACCACTAACTGAAAGCATTAACCTTTCAAAAATATTGAATTTTCACAGTAATCTCTGTTTTGGACGATTATATTTTCCGTCTGAATAGAATAGCCAGCTAAGTCCAACTTTTTGTTGGTGTTATTTCATGGAGTAAATTTTCTTCTTTACATTGCAAACTTTCATGACTGGGTAAATTTTCTTTATTTTTCTGTCAGTAGTATGCAGAAGTGTAGTAAGAATAGAACAAAAATTATTTGATGCAGTGGACAAATGGTATTATTGGGGTTTTTTTGCCCCTTTTGTTCACTAATATTGCTAAAAGTTCTACTCATATTTCCAGCTTCTAAAATCAACAGGTACCATCAAACAAGTCAGGCCAAATAATCTAGATTGCTCTGAGATATCAAAAGAGTTTTTACCTCACAACACATGAATTACAAGTAACCATCATCAGTTATTTGGCATAAAATGCAAATAATCTGTTCCATTACTGTCGAAGTATCTTAATCAAGACTCTAAAATTAATGCAATGATTCAGAAAACACATTACTGTTCAAACAAAAATATTAGGCATCTGTGTTTTCCTAAATATGTTTTGCTAATTTAGCAGCAGCAGCTCCTTCCCCAGGGGCTCATGGTACACAAATTTCCATGGTTTTTTCTCTGCTTTGAAACCACCCTCTCGATTTTTACAGGGCTACAACTTTTCTCCTCCACTCTTAACTTGTCATAATAAGACCCAAAGTGATGCACAACGGTTTTCAAACAGCTCAGGAGTTGGTGAAAAATGCATGTTCTTACACACATAGCCCATGTTCTGGATTTTCCAGTGTCTTATAGCACCCCAATTTAAAGAAATCTTAATATAAGCTTTTATTGTGATATGCATAATTCAGAGATAATTTGTTTGCGTGCTGCTTGAAAATCCTGCAGGTTCAAGCCTTTCATATTCTCTGTTTGAATAGATGTGATCAAAACATGAACACTACTAAACTTTCATTAAGGAAAATAAATAAATAAATTCAGAGGTGATCGGGGCCCCAATCAAAGAGTTCTGCTCCATGGGGCCCTCTCAGTGGCAAAATTCATTTTAAAAAAAAAAAAAATCAGGTACGAAATGGTAATTTTATTCTCTTATTTTTTGACCTCATGACATGACTAAAGGTACATCAGTATTGGAGTTATACCAAACAATATAAGCATCCATCTGCAAGGCTCTCAATTTAAAGCTCAAATACTAAGTTAATATTAAGCTAATTTGAATCTTTGCAGAATTCCTCACAAATATCCTTTTTTGTTTTCTTTCATGCTTCTATTTACAGCAAGGTGTAAGCCAAACCTACAGCATATAAATTTATACCTTTAGACTTCATCACAGAAATTTATACGAACTTGCAGGCTATAAGATTAGTTCACCTGCAGATTTCAGCTTTTTTCCCCATTTTCTGGCCATTTAACAGCTTGGAAAAGTGATGATTGGGATTTGCATTTTACTTCAGCATGATGATATATTTGTTTTTATAACTCTCTATTGATGAGACACTCTGCTGCAGTACCCCGATCCCGTAGTATCCTACAATTAAGTGCATAAAAGGATTCTCTGTACTTACACCCAATAGCAATTTAGTCATGGATTGGAGTTTTAATTGCGTTCTTTGAGTAATTTTTATCATATCGACAATTTGAGCTTAGTCTATTTATACTGCTCTGTAATATAATTCTGTTCCTTATTGACACAAATACCCTATAGCCAATTTAGCCAGCCATTAGGAATATTTAAGCCTTACTCAAATTTAATGATCTACAAACACACAAAATCTTGAACGAGTAACTAAACAATAAACACAGCACAGAAGATATCTTGGTATGGTGAGATTCCATGTCAATTTTGTGATTTTTAAAGCCATCTAACTACGGCAGCGTTGATTTCCAAGATGGATAAACAGGGAAGTTAATTCCCTACTTGATTCAAACTCATTCTAAGGCCTGCAAACTTGCAGTACAGGACAGGGATTTGAGTTCTCTGACTCACCATGAAAACAGAAGGTGTGAGACAGGCACTGCAAGTTCTCACTCCTTGGTCACCATGGATGGACTAAACAAGTCTTTGAATTTGCTCAGCACGCTTTTTCTTTTATTACTCCTCCCAGAGGAAGTTTCTTTAAATGAATAATATTCATCAGTTATAGAAACAACTTGAGAAAAAAAAATAGAAAAATAAATTTGAGGGACATGAAGCATCTCCTCTGGGATAACGGGGGAGAGAGATTTTGTTTCTGTGAAATTCTCAGTCCTTGCTGACTGTAGAAAGAGGCAAATTTGCTAATTCAGTCTTTGCAAATACTTTCATGTTTCACTCTCTGAAGAATGTGGGGGGAGATTTTTGCTGCTGATGCTTGAGGTCTCCAAAAGAGTCCCCAAGGCCACAAGTCAGAGGTGCTGGGAATCCAGACTTTACTGGGGGCCTGACTTTTTTTAGTCTGCCTAGGAAAGCACACAAAGCAAACTCGATGAGAAGTGAATGGAGAACACAGAGAATATCCCGAGCTGGGAGGGACCCACTGGGATCCTCAAGTTCCAACTCCTGGCCCTGCGCAGGACAGCCCAAGGATCCCACCATGTGCCTGAGGGCACTGTCCAAAAACTTCCTGAATTCTGGCAGCAGAGATACACAGAGGAGACCCTCAGAAGAAAACTTAGTCAGAAAGGTCATTATAACCTTCTTCTGGATTAGAAAGGAGAAAGAATAATTCTGAAGTTAAGTATTTATTTACCTCTAATAACAAGGCAGCTAATCTTTTCAGATTAGCAGAACTTGTTTATAAACCTCAAAACCAGGGAGCTCCGAGCTCCAGGCTTTGTTTGGGATATAACTCTGTGTACGATGAATTAATAATTCAACTTCCTAAGCAAAGCATCCACAGCCTTCATCACTGCTCAACAAACAAACACTGGCTCACCAAGTCAGGGCACCCTGAACTGCAAATCACCAGGGAAGAATTAGCACAAGAGGTCCCTCTGCTCTCAGGAGGGAGGTGGCTGGACCTGTGCTGTCCAAGAGAGGACAGACAGCCGGGGTTTTGATTTTGTTCTTATGTTAAAGCACCACAGCAAAGCTGGAAGGACTTGTAAAAGAAAACCCAGCTCAATGAGGCAGCACCAGCAACACCCGAAGCATTCTGCCAAATTCCTGACTTACCCACAAAGGCTGGGGCTGACCAAACCGGGAATCACTGCAGTGAGCAAAGCAGGGCTGTTGTGCCACTGCGTTCTCAGCTCTAAACCCTCTGGACAGACCTCTGGGACTCCCCACCGTTCATTTAAAACCCCACCAGCCGCGTGGGTGCTGTTTTAGCCACCCAGGTCAGGGCAGCATCCAGCACAGGGGACTCTGGTTCCTGCGGCTCAGCTCTCCCAGCTGGACACCCCAAGGGCCCCCAGCTGCTGCACCCAACGTAACCTGCAGCACCATTTCTCCCTTCCTTCTATTTCCTATTTTTCTTCTGACGAGTTCCTAGAGGTCACACAAAGAGATTTATCTGTAGGAATTGCAGCACTTTATTCCGTGGACTCACAAACATCAGATTTGTGTAAAATTGCTCTCAGAGGGGGAAAAAAAAAAACCACATTCCTTTACACCCTATTTTTACAAACTGTCTGAGAACACCTACGGTTAATATATGGTTAAGCAAATCTGCTTCTGCTTTATTTTTTGGGGGATATTGATCAAGAGAATCTGTCCTTTGCTTTCCATGGGTGGTGACAGGAGTCAAAATGAAATGTCAGGAATTGGTAGCTGATATCATCCAGCACCTGAATATAATGAGATTGGAAAAGGAGATTAACACGTTAAGACAAATGTGAAAACCTAGTTTAATTAATAAAGTAGTTTTCCTGGATGTGTGAGAGAAAGAAATGGAAGGAGCAAGCAGGCAAGGGTAGGCAAAGCATCCACTAATAATGTGGGTTCAAGAATCGTTTAATTTTATAGAAGATATTTTCTCAGCAAAATAAAGAGAGTCACTCTTCTAGGCTGAATTATTCATAAAACAGCTTAGCCTCTGCTTTATTAAGTGTTTTGTAAAAATATCAACATTTACAGCAATCACATCATTATAACTTTATATATTTGTAAATAAAACTTAACCAAATTTTAGTCCTCCACACTTCATAAATACGGGGGGTTGGAGGGGAAATATCTTCTCAGAGAAAAAATTTACAATTCTTAATTACATTTACGGAGCACATGGGATATTTTAAAATACTCAGATTTTATTTTTTTTTTAAGACATCTCTGGCTAGTGGCTGGGGTTATTAAATGAACAACTGTGAGCATTACAATTAATGCAGAATAAAGTACAGCTCTAAGAGCATTTATGCTCTTAAAACACAAAATAATGGAAGTTTTATAATCTAAATAGATCTTTGGGTTTTTACGGGTTCTGTTTTTAATGTATTACTATTTAAGGGAAAAAACCATTTTTCTCTGGAATAAAGCTGTATTTTGACTTCTGAGAGAACGTGCTGATCCGTGAGGAGTTAAGGGATGGCTCTTACCTAAATTAAATTTTACCTACTGAAAGCAAGTTGTTTACACTCTGGTAGATAACACCACCCATGTGAGAATAGCTGGCGGCGTGCAATTTGGGCACCAAATTCCAGTTATAATCTAACAAACTACAGTGCCAGAAACTGGATTTGCAGGCAGACTTCCATCCCTCTGCTGACAACGCTTCATAACCTCCCATTCTCCTCCTCATTAAACCATAGTGACAAAAAGGACACGAGAATAAAAGTCTTTATGACAGAAGTTGGAAAAATGCACAGGACAGAAGTAAGAAAAATACACAGGAAAATTATCATTTTACTGATCCTCTTTTTCCTCAGCTCTTTCGATTTTTCTGACTCCATTAATGAGTTTTTATCACTGTCAGCACAACATTAACGTAGAAATATTAATCCCTTCCACAAGTATATTTCCTAGTTATTCACAGACATTTGCACCATGTACAAACTCAGAGCGAACCTATTTAAGTTGAAAGCATAGACAAAAAAAACCAACCAACCAAAAAAACCCCAAAAAACAACAAACCCAGCAATGTGAATGTTCCAAATAATTTTTTTTTTTTCCTCCTCAAAATGCATCAAAATTCAACTTTTCCTTCTCTTCTAACAAGCCCTACCACATCCCCTGTTCCCCCTGACACTTCTGGCCATGAAGAAATCCTCTCATTTTTGCAGCCAGGTGACAAAGGCTCTGCAGCTTTATCTAACGCAGATAAACAAACACCTGCCACGAGTTAGCTCCTATCTGATAACAGACTCAGTGATAAGGCTGCAATCAATTCTCATCAAACCTCTCTCTAAGGTGATTTTCAGAACCTGGGACACATCCTCACAGAGTACAGTCATGCTGACTTTGAGAACTTGGTTGAAACTGCTGCCCATTAAATTCTGATGTTATTAAATACTCAAAAAAATTTGTTGTTGTTATCTTCTATTCAAATTTAAATTAAACGTTTTCTCAGACAGGTACAGTTTCTGTATACGACAGAAATATCCTCTGCAATAATCTTCTGAACTTCTATAGGGAAAAAAGAATTAACACATTATTTTTTTTTGTTGTTTTTCAGGTCATAGAATACCCTCAGTTGGAAGAGACCCACAAGAACCATGAAAGTCCAACTCCCAGCCCTGCACAGGACACCCCACAAATCCCAGCCCCTGCCAGTCAACATTGTCCAAACACTTAATTTTGGCAGGCCTGGGGCTGTGAGCCCTTCCCTGGGGAGCCTGTTCCAGTCCCTGACCAGGCACACGGACCTAAACACCACCATGCTTTGAGTTCCTCAGGTCTCTGCGCTTTCACAGAGCTTTTCACGACGTTTGTGATGAAGCAAAGCCAAGCAGCCCAGCCGGGGTCCTTCAGCACTGAAACATTCCCAACTCACCGAGTTTGTTCCTCCTGGTGTCTTCCATGGCTCTCCCACAGGTGGGAGAATCTCCATGGACACTTCAGGGACTCTTTAATGAAAAGGTGCCCCAGTACCCTTCCCAAAAACCAGTGATCAAACAATCCTGTGATAATGCCCCTGTGGTATTCCTGTGATGCTCTCCTACAGACCATTTTTTGGGTGGGACACCAGACAGGCATCTTCAAGGAGAAATGCAGGCTGGAAAGATGATTTAACTGCAGTCAGATAATTTGGAATTATTTAGGGGAGAGTTAGAGGAGAAGAGACAGCTGTTCACACTAGAACCTGCGATGAAATACTTGTTTCATTACAACTCTTCCCCAATACTTAGGAGAAAAAACCACCCCTGCCATCAACAAAGGTCCAGCAATAGAAATAAAATTTGCATATGATTTATACCTAAATTGAAAAGCACAATATGTTTTGAAATTCCCACATGGACATAATTTCTTATTCATTAAGGGATAACAAAACTTAGACTATGCAATTTAGAACTAATTTATATTTCAGTGACAGAGGTTTGATTAAGAGATACCACTGCAACTAAAGCACAAGGATCAGGTTCTGGTTCAGATATAATGCATTTTACAGGAGTAATTTTATCTCAGAAAAGGAAAGGCTTTTCTTAGAAGAAGAAGCTGCAATTATTAGTTGTAGGGTCAAACCTCTATCCCTTGTAGGTAGGGCAACCACTCTGGACATGAGGAGAAACACGAATTTTCTGCCCTTGTTAGTTATTCAGAATTTGCCACAAAGAGATGAGTTCTGAAGAACAAGTGGTTTCATTTGGCAACACAGCATTTTTTCTGACTAGAGACCACCTCAGGTACCTCAGCATGAAAACTGAGCTATTTTACTCAGATAACAAACTTTAGAAAGCTTTTAAAACAAACCCAGCTCTTATAAAGAAAACAATATTGGCATTTCATTTTAAATCTACAGTAGTATAGTGAGAAAGAACTCACTTTCTGAGTTTAAAACTGAGTTTAAACCCACAGTTATTAAGCAAGACTCCCATGTGTAGCCATACCTGTGATACCTTCAGGTTCCTCTTATCACTAGGCAGCCTTTGATGGTGTACAACAGACACAAACATCCAGCACAGGTTTCCTCTTCCTCCACTGCCCAAAACACCCAGACAAAAGCTGTTTAAAGAGTTCCCAGCTGCAATGCCTAAACTGGCAAGAGAGCTTTAATTCTTAACAGGAAACACATGTTCATCACCTGAGCTGAGGGAAATTACCCACAACGGGAACACACGTGACTGATGATTTATGATTATTTATAAAGGCTGTTATAAAGACAGTGTGGAAGATGAAATGTGCATATTATTCAGGACAAAAGTAAGAAAAAGTGAGGGCCCCCAGAGCAGGCAGGGAAGACAGTAGATCCTATAAAACCCATGAATCACAGGTACCCTGCTCCTGAGGATGTCAGTGTTAGTGCTGTATCAATTCCTGTAGCAATCCTTGGGACTGGGTTACCTTTACCATTTCACAGTTCAGGACCTTCCTGAAAAAAAAATCCCCTCATTATTTGAATTAGATAGTGGTTCTTAGTCATTCACTTGCTTGTTCCTTATATATTGTACTGATTAAGGACCAGGAATCTAATAGTTTACTTATTAAGACAATGACACTTAATGAAACCTAAATGGTTTTCACATTCTCACTCCATTCCTAGTAGGGGAACCTCAAGAAATGCTAAAGAAGCACATATTGTTTGATAATTTTAGTTTAATACATTAATTTCTAAAATATAACAGGATATCTCAGAATAAAAGAAGCAGAATAATTAAAAGTTCCCATTTGTGTAATTGCTCACAAAAATCTCCAGACTGGGAACAATTTTCTGTGTGTTCTCAGACACAGGGACCAGATTTGCCAATAAATCTGAAATCAAGACAGAATTATGAATTTCATGAGCCAGATTCTCTTCAGTCATAGAAAAAATATTAATTCTGACAAAGACCCAGTAAAATGTTGTGATGTGGTTGACTACAGTGACTAAAAGATCTGGACCAGAATATTCACCTTGTTTCTTGACAGCAGGGAACAATAATCTACCAAAAGTAATTAAATCTATTCTCTCTGCAAAACATGCATCCTTTCCCCATTTGAATTAATGGAACATACACGGTCACATAAAAGTAAAAATTATAATCCCAAGCAGTATATTGGAAAGACAATACAATTTTAGCTGTGGCTTCAAGAATAATCTGCATCCAAAATGAACAACAATGCCTTAGGCCCTTATTCTGCTCTAAGAAATGAAGATCTCTGCACCTGTGATTGTGAGTTAAAATTAGAATTGCTTTGTGGAGAAGAATCTTGGCTCCCTGACTTTGCCGCTTCACAGGTCTCCTGCTCTGAAGGTTTCAGCAGTCTTTAGGAGAGGGCAGAGTCAGCAGGTCTCCAGCCTCATCCGATGCACGTTCTGGCAGGTAAAACCGGTGAGATTTGTCTGCCAGCACCTTCATCCCCACTCCCATTTGCTGCTGACTGCGGCCTCTCCCCAAAGCCTCCCGCACCTGGTACTGCCTGAAAAAATTTGTACTCCTCCAGTTTACAAATCACTTAAACCACTGCAGCGAAAGGAAGGGAAGAAGTTTTCCTTGCTGGCCGTCCTAGAACCGAGAGCCTGTGCTCGAGGAGGACCTGGCAGAGACCTCGGGGTGGCTTTGCAGCTCCATCTGCTCCATCTGCTCTCGCTCTGCTGACAGCATCCTCGGCCAGGAAGGCTGCAGCTCTCTGGCCAGCTTGCCTTTGCAGCTCCGGGATGAGTCTGATCAGCTTTGGAAGAGAGAAATCCTGCACGTTTGATGCTGCAATTTTGCTGTAATCATTTCTCAAATCTCCTCAAGAAAATGTACATTGATATACATGTGGATGGCTTGTGGTGTGCCTTGGTACCCTTTTACCCATAGATGATTTATAAGCCTAAAAACGGTCTGACACTGTTTATTGATGCAGGACGACTCTAGAGATAATAATACCTTGTTCCCCCCCCAAAAAACCCCAAGGAAATATTTTCAGGCAGCACAAATTTGCTTAGGACTTTGTACTAATTTGAATAATTTGCTATTAACACCTGTGTGGTGTTTTACAGGCACCAGCCAATACAATAGGTGCCCTGCATTGTTTCACATGAAGTTAGAGAATTTTTTTCCCAACACTTTTCCATGCATACATTAAATTCTTCATTGATTTTAAGAGATTTATCTATTTATTCTCCACCTGTCCTTTAGGATGAAGGAAAGAACTGAATGAGCAACCGTTGTTCTCCAAGGATTTGGGGGTCTGTAATTATATCAAACCATTAGGCTAAGTTTGCCATTATTTAAAACTGCTTACCCCAAAAGTAAGATTGGACATAAGTCTGATCTTAAATCATCCTTTTTTTTGACCATTATCTAATTTTATACCAGTTGAATGGCTTCAAACTGAAAAAGGGTAGGTTTAAATTAGATATTAGGTAGAAATTGTTCCCTGGGAGGGTGGGGAGGCCCTGGCACAGGGAGAAGCTGTGGCTGCCCCTGGGTCCCTGGCAGTGCCCAAAGCCAGGTTGGACACTGGGGCTGGGAGCAGCCTGGGATAGTGGGAGGAGTCCCTGCCCATGGCAGGGAGTGGAACTGGATGAGTTTTAAGGTCCTTTCCAACCCAAACCATTCTGTGATTCCATCCCTGTGATTTTATAAATCTATGATTATTTCTCAAGGTGCTCCCTACAGTTTCCACCTTTTATTACCTTATCAGTACTGCCCTACATCTGAGTAAATTCTACCCATTTCCACTAGCAATGTTGTTCTGGTCCAAAATAATCCCAATTTTCTCATTGCATGAGACCCCCAGCTTCAGAGAAATTATGCCTATAGAAACAAGGATTCTCTAAGACATTAAATTTGCAACTCCATTTTCCTCTGGAGAGGCCTGAAAACAGAAATACTGCAAACTAAATGTTGGCATTACAGGATGTTCATGGCTGTGCTCAATTTTAACAAGATTTAGGAAATTCTCCATCCTCAGTTAGGAAACACAGCTGAAAACTCTGTATCAATCTTTCAGATAGCTGAATAATTCCCTAATTCCTCTGTGTAATTCAGGTAACAAACAAAAAGGTTGCAGCAGCATGAAAACTTTAAAGCTTGTAATCATGGCACATACAAATAGCAGTTTATATTAGATGTGTCTCTGTCACCAGATTTCCTAGGGATAAATTGACAATAAATTATACTTTTATTGTTATTTGGGGGTGCTGTTGCAGTTTGTCTTTCCCAAAACCTAATTAGGCTTATGCATCATACACCACTCAAAATGGTTCTGTCTAGCCTGGAGTTAGTGGGATTTGTTCCATTCCAGGGTGAGTATTTTCCTCCTAATACTTCTCCTGGGAATCTTTAAGCAAGAAAGACATCATTTCCATTAGGATTGCTTCACTATACTACCCACACCAAATGTTGGGTGTTAGTATATTCTTGTATATCGTTGCTATATGTTCTGAAAAAAATGGAAATAATAACAACACAATCCCATTACCACTGGAAAACGTGTAAGGTTTTTTTTCAACTAATGCATCAGTTCTGACACTTCTCTTATTCATGAACAAGTTGAAGTCATTTATATCAAAACTGAGACAAATCAAGATCTGATTAAAAAAACCAAAACAAAAAGCAGATTATGTTTATTTATTAAAAACAAAAACCCAAACATAAAGTATTTGTGTCAGGTACACCTTAATGAATTATAACTCTTTCAAAGTCTGGAATATTTTAAGAGAACACAGTTGACAACCCAAGAGTATTTTGGTTTGGATTAACAATTCATTGGTTTGGGTTTTGTTTCTTAAGCAGAAATCCTCCACCTCTGTGTTGCCTACTTAGGTAAGAGGATATATTTGTGCACCTTCCTTTTTATTCCATGCACTTACTAAGGTTGCAGCTTTAGTGCTTGGCATTTCTGTGATAAAGAAGGTAGGCACCGAAAATCCAAAGAGGTTATTTGCTGAAAGGGAAAACTGGGAGTAAAAAAAAAGTTATTTTAGAGTATCCACTGTGTTTTAGAAGACAATTTCTTTTTCATGAAGAAACTTCTCTAGGAGGCATCGTGGAGAGTGGCATCCTGAACTCTCCTTCCCATATGAGCTCCACAAATTCCATCCCCTGGAATGAATAAAACCACAAATGATCCCAGACACTGGAGCAGAGAGATCACCTGGGGCTCTTTCCCCGGGCAGGGTGCTTTGGCAGGCACTGCTTTCCCCCGAGCCTGCTGCACCTGCAGGTCCTGTGCCCTGCGTCCCTGCCAGGCCAGTGCTGTCCCCTGGCCAAGGACAGCTCCCCGTGCCAGGCGTGCTCAGGCTGGCACAGAGCTGCCACATCCAGCCCCCCTGCCTTCGTGCTGCAAGCCCTGCCCCATTTCCAGCCTTTCCTTTCCTTTCCTTTCCTTTCCTTTCCTTTCCTTTCCTTTCCTTTCCTTTCCTTTCCTTCCTCCCTCCCTTCCCTTCCCTTCCTTTCCCTTCCCTTCCCTTCCTTTCCCTTCCCTTCCCTTCCCTTTCCCCTCTTCCCTTTTCCCCTTTTCCCCTTTTCCCCTTTTCCCCTTTTCCCCTTGCAATATTTCAGTCAGGGAAGCTCCTTTCCCCTCCTCTATGTCCCAGCTCTCTGGATGATGCCCCCAAGGATACAGGGAGAGGGTACCAGGGAATCAAACTCTGCTTCCTCCAGTCCAGGATGCAGCAAATTTGACTTTACAGATTCCTAGGAACCCGTTCAGCACTCTGAATTCTACCATCTGCATTAACTCTGCCACCCACTGTTGGATTAAATTGTATCCTGAAAGTTCCACATCATCATCAGCAAAGGCCCTGCACAGCCTACAAATCCATCAACTGGATGAAGGGAAATGGAGATTTATGAGGAGTGGGGGTTTCTGATCAGAAACTTGCAGTGAAAAATATTGATGCAGTGATTAAAACAGTTTGCTAAAATGTTCCTGTAAGAAAAACAAACAAAATTATTCTGAAAACATTAAAATATTTCCTCTTGTCACAAATAAGTGCTTTGACTTTTTAAATTCAAAACATATTATAATTTGTATTATTTCCAAACCCAATATTGCGTTGCTCCATCACCTTTCTAATTCTGTAGAACGCAAATGAGATTTTACCTGTTTTGGTATTTATGTAATTTTTTTTTTTTTTTAACAGCACCTGACACTGGTTTTGTTTGTATTTTTTAAAATGCACTGAATTGATTTCAATAGCTGTCCAAGCCCTTCAATTTTTCATAGGACAATGGAAATACTCTGCCAGAAAAAGGCATCCAAATGCTTTCTAATGCACTTTAAACTCTGATCACAGAGCTCTGTTGGACCTCAGTTAAAGGAAAGGGAAGAGGCTGAGAGATTTCACAATTTCATGTGTTCATCTTTGTTTTCCTTGGATACAATGCAACTGATGCCTCAAAAGGTGTGTAACTGAAGCACTTTATAGTTTTCTTTCTCATGTTATTAAGAGCACACTGGAAACAAAAAATGTGCATGGGATCACCATGGTCCAAATAATTTCCCAGACTGGGAATGATTTTTGGTAACACTCACTGTGACCAGATTTTATTAATCCTTTTGCTGTTCATTATCATGATGCAATAATGAAGAAGTAATGAGTTATTAATGAAGAGGTAATGCTTTTTTACACTTCACAGAAATTCCACTATAATTGGCCAACCAACGATTTACCAGTGTTTTAAACGGTTAATTTGTTTTTAAGAGTAAATGTAACATAAGTTAACGAATGTTGATTTAAGTAAGGCTGAGGCCAGCGGTTTCCCAATGACCTCCTTGGCTCTTTTGGGAAGCTTTGCCAACTCATTCAATGACAAAGTGAGAAGGCAGAGTGGTTTCAAAACAATTATAAAAGCTGCCAATAAATTTCATTCAACTCTTCTTACTTAAACACAAAGTCAGAAAGGAGAAAAAAAAAAGGGTCATTTAGAAGTCCACTACACCAGATTTTCATTTATGGGTTTCTAAACCACAAAAACAAGCTTTGGATTAATGTGGGCAACTTGAGATCTCCCCAAGAGGTTTGAATTTTGAAGGAATTGTTCTTTCTACTGAAATGCAAATCTTCTAAAGGAGGTTAAAATTGAGGACCCAAAGTCAATGATATTTCAATGTCATTATTGCCATTATTATTATTATTATCATTATGATCATCATTATTTCTGTGGAATTGTCCTGTCCATCTGAACAGATCACTTCTGCATTTCTCTGCCCTTGATGTTTTCTGTGGCCAGGAGATGCAGCTCCAGCTCCTCTGCTGATCCCATTCCTCTCCTCGTGCCTTGGGGACAGAAGGATGCAGAGCACTCAGATATTATACAGAAATTCTATCATTTCAGTGGAATTAGATCGGTTTTGGCAAAATTTTCAAGAATTTATGGTTCAGTGCATCCAGAAATGCCAACATGCACGTTGAGACAATTCTGTTTCCATGAAAACAGAAAATTCTGTGTCTGTTCCAAGCAGAAAACAAAAATACTTCTCCAAAGTGGAGAAAAATCTGAGGAAAATATTTTCCCCCATTTCATTCTTCTTTTGAATTATGCGTATGACACAACAAAAATGTTCCTTTAATCTTGGGATAAATTCTCCAGAGCTCCTCCATGGGAAATGCCAGTGAGCCAAACTTTTCTTCCTCCAAACCAGCTTCACTGGGTGCAGCATTGTCACTGATAAAATAACCTTGGATAATATTCTCACAGATATTTTGAGCTTTAAAACACCAAGGGCCCAATTAAACTGTTTCTAAGCTCTGGAAGCTGGGCTTTGGTCACCTTTCAAGGGAAAAAAGAAGAATGAGTCAGTGCTTATTTTAATTGTGCAAATTTTTAATGTCTGAATGTAGATATTTTAGCTTAGTTTTATCTCCACTTAAGTAATGAATTTTAAAAAGAATGGGCTTAAAGTGCTCGAGCATTTTAGAGGGAGCTCTTTCTGCTAACTTTAACTAGAGTTATAAGATGTTCTTGTTTTTAATCTTGTGATCTAAAGTGTCTCTCAAAAGAAAATGACAGTCTTTTAAGTTTGATTTTCTAACAAATCTTACAAGCATTCTACATGATAATATTCTGCTTAAGAAACCTACATTTGTCTCTCTCATAAAGCAGATGTAAGATTTTACTACTACACTAAAATTCTTCCTTATAACCATACTAAAACTGCCCAAAAACCACTTTGAAATTTGGTGTTCAAAACACACAGGCAGATCTTTCACTGGATGTTATGGGGGCTGTAAATTTAAGTTCTGAACCTTATAAAAGATTTGATGCACACATTCCTGTTAACCACTTTGGTTTGTAAAATTAGCCCAGAAAGAAAAAAACCCAAACCCACAGACTTTTTACACTCACATCTTCAGTGTAAAACAAGGCAATTTCTGTTCCCTACATGGCTGAGAAATATTTGCATATTATATAGGTAGAAAAATATCTCTCACAAAATCACTAAACGTGGCAAAACTTCCTCTAGTGATGATTTATTGTTCTGGTATTTTTCTTCAGGAAGGAAAAGCGATGCATGCAAACCATGAAATATACAGCCCTTTTAAAATGACTTCACTTAAGAGAGGTGCAAGTGAAAAATAATTTTGTTTGAGCACATGCAAGCATTGATTTCAGTCTCCAGGCAATGCACTGCTCTGTGTGTTCGTCACAATTCAATTTACATCCACAAGTAGCAGGGGATCAGCACAGCATCTCCCGTCAGCTGGCAGGGCTCAGCAAAAAAAGCACCAGGGGAGCCCTCAGCCTGCCCAGCACCAGCACTGCAGGGCATGGCTCGGCAGGATTTGGGTCCCACTCCGTGGCTAAAGGGTGATGCTGATGGAAAAGGGGCATTGAAATTGTCCCTCACCCCTCTGCCAGTCAGAGCTGTAGAAAGGTTTCTTCTGGCTTGCCCCGTGAAATTAAAATTCTAATCCTGGTGGGATAAACTTATTCATTTTTTGGTTGTATTTATATCTTACCTACAGCACCAAAACCCCCAAGAAATAAAAGTCAAAGATGCAGAGAAGGATCTCACACTGTCCTCATGAAATCCCATTGTGCAGGGTCCTGCAGGTCCTCAATCCACCACATCCTCTGCACAGCCCTCGAAGCACATTTTTCAGAAAGCTGCTGTTTCCATGAGCCAAAATGCCTTCACTTTCATGAGCCACATAATAGTGTTATTTTAAAAGCTCTCCAGTTTAATTTCCTTCTGTTTAATGGTCACACAAGCCCTTGCTAAGGGCTCAGTGCTGTTCCCACCTCCCGGGGTGCAGGAGCAGCCCCAGTGCCATCGCAGAGCTGTGGGACACAAGCAATAACTGCAATATTTTGTTTTTTCCACTAAGCAAAACCCATTGAAAGCAACAACACAGACATCCCATAAATCCTGAATGCATTTTGCTTCATAAAAATAATAAATCATGTCGTCTCTGCCCAGCAGTTCACAGAGCAGGGCTCTGATCCCATAAAGCAGGGGAGGTGCCAGTTCTTCCCAGCTCTGCAGAGGCTTTGGACACACAGAGCAATTCCACCTCATCCCATTCCCTTCAGCCACTTGGTCCCAGCCAGTTCTAAACTCCTGCAGGGTTTTTGCTGGAAGACTGGAGCACAAAAATGGATTTTCCATTCCTTTCCTTCACAAATGCTGGGATCAGGGAGAGCTGAGGAGGCAAGAAGAGGAGTCCCTCCACCCTGCCCATGCTCTGTGTCCCAGCTCCCAGAATCTTCT
Source organism: Picathartes gymnocephalus (assembly GCA_013390045.1). Lineage (NCBI taxonomy): Eukaryota > Metazoa > Chordata > Aves > Passeriformes > Picathartidae > Picathartes > Picathartes gymnocephalus. The sequence goes on from WEKY01038096.1 coordinate 24,631, forward strand.
TCGTCATTTCAAGGACATTTATACAAGTGAAAGGAAGGGCAAAGGGACCATGAAAAATGAAAACAAAAGATGCAGTTAATTTGCAAAATGTGGTCAAATCAGTATTTAGATTCAACCTGTTTCCAGAAGCACAACTTAGCACTTCTGGACTAGAACCGTGGTTAATTTTTTTTCAAAATACAGCGTTAGCCAGATTCCCTAAAAGATCCTCCCCCATCAGAATTGCAACAAGAATAATGGAAAATGATCAGCCTTCTCCACATCAGATAATTTAAGATCCCAGGGACTTAATATAATTTCCTACTCCTATTAGGTAAAGCTGTATCAAATCCCTGTTCAACAGCCTGTGCTATTCTCAGCCTGTGCCCACCTGGAAAACAATTCCAGCATTTTTCAGGAAACAGCCCCTAAACCCACTCTTTTGCTCTGGTAGCTCTGGTCATTTTTTTATACTCATTTTGCATTCAGGCTGCTAAAAAAATGAAATACAGAATGGAAATCAGGCCCCTTGCATACATTTTAAACACTAAATCTGACTTTTAGAAAATCAAGGTTATGCTTTTCTTCCTGTGTAAAAATCCGACCGAATTAAAAAGTTCCCAAGGTTTCAACAACACCAAAATTACAATTAATTTATGAAAACTGTGTTAGTGCCTGCAAACCTTTGTTGTAAATTATGCATGCGAGCATGGAAATGCTAATGAAAAGAGGATTTCATTTACAAATGATTAGTACAAATTCAGCAGTCACTATAGTTATGCCTCTCTAATTTATTTTCCTGTAGAACATGCTGTTTGCCAGGTTTGGGCCATTTATTTCTACACTGTTGAACATCAACTTTTCAGACTTTAATGCCACATTATCTTTTTTATCCAGAGAAATGTTCATTTTCTTTCCAGGTCTTAGTAAAATGCAGTCCTTGGGTTCAAAGGTAGCTCTTTTGATTAAAACATTTGTAGGAAGGCTGCAATAAAAGTGATGCCCTTTTACACAGAAGGAATTGCTGAAATTACTGTGATTTCTACTAATGTGTTGAAGAACGTGCATATAATCAACTTCACTAGAGCTTATAAAATTTTTTCCAGTCAGCAGACAATTTTTAATTTTTTTTTAAAAAATTTCTTCCCTATGTACATTAGGATTTTGGTAGGGATTAGACCTCCCTAGAAAAAATAAAAAAACCAAGAAACCTCGGTGAGTCAGCATCCCAAAAAACATTCTACAGCCCTTTAAACGAGAAGAATCCATAGTGAAAGGCTAAATCATTATTATTATTTTTTTTTTTCCCAAAGATCCATGTTGGCTGGAAAATCAATAATGCCTTATATGAAACATATCCAAATGGAAATGAAAACATGGGTTCTAGGGAGTCATAAAAAGATATTGTAAAATTCCCTTCAAGGTTTATTATTAAATAGAGAATGTGAATCTTTACAGTGGTGGTGATGATGTTCTGTGGGTGGTTTTAGAAGTGTTTGAGGTAGAAACATTTTCTTCTACAAGGGAATTTGCTGCTTTCTGCTAAATCCTTTGAAATAGTCCAGGCTGGGAAGTTCCAGCACTGAGATCCTGTGTTTAGATGCAGAAGGAGACTTTTGTCCTCATTTCTGTGGTTTTTTTTTTGAAGTTGGGCAGAAGGTTCACAGCTGAAGTTTGGTCAAGTCAATAAAAATATTTGCAAGCCTGGAAAGCCTGGAGAAGTATACAACTGGTCCTATAATTCTGGCCCATAAAACAGGCCACACAAGCCTCCAGATGCCTACAAAGGCAGCCTGTGAGCAGACTATTAAAAAATACTAAAAGTTGTGGAAAACAGACTTCAGGCCTTGATCAGACAACGATTCTGGTTGCAGCATCTACCCAGAGCAAACACACCCATAATGTGCAGTGCACATTTGCCTTTGACAGCTTTATTTGTGCATTAAACATTTATGTGAGATGGCTTTTAGCATCCCAGCCCATGATATTCATCTAAACTTGGCTAGAAAATTAACAGCTTAAGTAGTCCCATATTTTATCATATTAACCTCTCTTTGCATTTTTACAGCAGTTGGGATAAAAACTGGCCTAAATCACACATTTCAGGATGGAATTTTTAGAATGCTTTTGTTGACATTAATTGTTTGGGATTTTTTTTTTTTTTTTCATATGATGTGGTACATCTCCTTTCTCTGATAACTCGGTAACAGCAAATTGATTGCAATCACTCAGCCTAAAATGGGATTTCTTTTATAAGCAAATCAAGAACACGACTATTGGGAAGGGTTTAGCTATCAAATTAACATTGTAACCTGCTTGGAGACTATTTCCTACCAAACAGTATGTGGAAAGATTTCCAGGAAACTCGTGCTATATATAGGACTTTAAATAGCATTTAAAAACAATTATTCATATACTTGTAATTTCTTGTTCTATTAACTAAATGCATCTCCTGCAAATCCAGCTAAGTGAAGGAGCAAGGATGAAGGCAGAGAGTAAAATACTTCCTATAATTTGATGATCAGAATAATCAGAAATTATCTTAAAATAGGCCATGAGCTTAAGAAAGTGTAACAATTAAAGCTTTTAGGATTTAAAATTATTTATTGTATGAAATAGTATCTAGGGATTATTCAAGCAGACATTTTGAGGGTTTACATGCAACCTGTGTGCCTGAAAACAAGAAAAACCCAAAATGGACCTGCACACTGGACAGAAAGGAGCTGTGGAATCTGTGGGATCTTCTACCAGGCTTATTCCAAGAGCATCCTCCTTTACTTCAATGACATTGTGAAGACTTGACAAACATTTCAATTTAAATGCAATTTGCTGACCACTTTAAATGTCTTCAAGCTGAATTTAGTGATATGTTTGAATTCAAACAATGCACATCTGAAGAAAAAAAAAAAAATGGTGCCAGACGTGGCAGTTTCAGAGGCACGATGTGCACGAGACATTTGCTGAGGCAGCAAAAACTATTTTTAAAATGTCTCTTTTATCTTTGTTTATCTTGTTTACAAACACCTCTGCTTGTCAATTTGCTGTCTGTAAGGCACCAATCACCATTATTTCACTGTATCACAAGGTATTAATTGCCTGTTTTTTCAGAGAAATGGTTCTTTTCCCAAGCAGCCAACAAGGGAAGATGAAAACAGGGGGATGCTCAGGCAGCCCCACCCAGCAAAGCCTGAACACCCCCCTGGCTGGCCAGGCACAAAACTTCATCCTGCTCACAGTCTCCAAACTGATGGCTCAGAAACCTCTCAGAGAAATATTAATAAAGCAAAACCAGGTATGCAACAAATTATCAGAAGGTTAATAGAGAAAATGTGAAAGCTTGAAAGCAGGAATAATTACTGCTCTAGGAGAGCACAGCATCACTCAGCTGTCAGTCTGTCTTACTGCTCCTTTCTCTGGAAATCTACATTTTAATTTCAGTCTTATATACCCATACAATCTTTCTCCGTTGCTTGCTAACAAAACAGAAGTAATCAGGTCTTATCCACATGAAACAATGATTTGTCTTCCAGGAAAATTCATCTGCTTTGGTTCCCTGCAAATTGAATCCACCGAAGTTGTGAGGCTTCCATAATGACACACGCGGGTTGAAAATTTGGTTGTGATGTCAATAATTTCACACAAAATTGACAGTAACTTGATAAGGTGCTGCCTTTATTAGATCTGTCCCATCGTTAACAGAAACTGCCTTTGAGACAAGTCCACATTTCACACGGTCCCCATTTCTGTGCTCTCACCTGTTCAGCTGCTCCTCAGTCACACGCAGTTAGTTTTGTTCTTTTGGCAACGAGCTTCAACATTTTGATGCACAATTTCCTTATCAGGAAGATAACAATATTATCGAAGGGCAAAACCCATTCCTGACGTGCAGATGCTGTAAGGCTGCTGTGACGGGGCCAGTTGTCAGGACGAGCTGGGCAAGGGGAGCAGGGCAGGGACAGCTGATGTGATCTGGCAGGTGCTGCATGTGCTGATGGTCAGCCAGAGCATCGTCCTGAGTTCTCAGTTCAAACGTCCTTTATGGGAGGAAGAAATGAAAACATGGGGGAATAACAGCAATGGAAAGGATGGGTGTACAACCCACATCTCCTGCGTTTGTGCCCCTTCAGGTTTTCTTGTTGCTCTGTCATCTGTCAAATCTTTTGCTGTAAAGAAACTTTAATCTAAGCTAGCAGACACAAAGGTTTCACCCCTCCATGTGTCACCACATTTTGTGCGAACCCAGTGTCTCTAGAATATTGACGTGCATCCAACACAGAACAGAATCACCTTATTCTGGTGAAGGACTTGGTAAATGCTCTTTGGAAGGGAAGGATCCAGAAGAATTGTTCCAGAAAATGAGATATTAAAAGCTTTCAGGGATTCCAGCTTGGATTAGGGAGCATGACTTGAGTGAACTGTGCAAGACTGAACAAGCTATCATAGTAACAGCTACAAGACTGACAGAAAAGAGTTTTTCCTCCTTTTCTTCTCCCCCAGCCACCACACACCTTCTGTGGGAAGTGGCCTCTGTGACAGAATGCAGGTGGATGATTGGCAGAGCACAGTGCAAATACCAGGTTGGCATTTCAAAAAACTGAGAGGATGCTGAGGAAGCTTGTAAATCCTCACAAAGATACTGATAAGTTTGTTCTTCACCTTATTGATATAAAAAAGGCATTGGGAATGACAGAACAGGGTGATGTATGAAATGTAAACACTCTAGTCAGGTGTTCTGGCCCAACATTTGCCGAATTTCTCATACTTCAGCTCTGGCATGTTTAATATTGCACTTCTCCAGTGGAGCTTAACTTCTTCAGCACCAAGGCAGACAGAACAGCATTTATGATGGTACCTGATCGATTCTTATAAAACTTGGTATTCAACATACACAGTTAATTTGAATTTCTGCTGCTGCTCTGTGACTGCCAGAGAAAGCACCTTCTCCAGTTCTGCTTGAGTTCCTGAGGTGCTGCTGCCTTCACTCCTGTCAGGGAAAACTTCTCTGAAGCACAAGTTCAGTGATTTAACTGGGGCAACGCTGCAGCTGCTCCTCCTCAGTTCTTCATCTCATCATTTCATCCACAGCTGCAAATTGCACACGGAATTCGGGGGGAAAAAAAGAACCTTTTAGTAAAAGCCAGTCTCGTTTCTATCCTTTTTCTAACCAGGGTTGTGATCAAATCTCCACTGCCTATTGCAAGAACCAGAGGAAGCCTCTTAACTTCTATAGTGCAGCATGACTTTAGTGGTGTTACATTGGGCACGTAAAAAAAGACTTCGATGAGAGTGCAAAGCAACGTCTGATACAAATTTCAATATCTATACCCATCTGTCAATAAATACCCAGGAAAAAAATATTCAGTCCTATTTTTGTTAATCTGATAGTCATAAAACCCTCTATCATTCTTCCATCTGTTTTTTCTAGTTCTAAGTTTTCCACCAGGAAGGCTTTTAAAATTAATACCTCTTGGAAGGAAAAAATCCACATGAGAATAGAGGTGGTGTCAGTTTTCCCTGGTGACCCTCTAAGGCAGGGGTGATGAGGGCTGGCAGTGGGGCTGCAGAGTGTTAGAATTAAGGGACACCCAAAAAGTGCCAACACCTTCTATTGAGAACTTTATAAAGGGGTCCAGCAAGATGCAAATCAATCCTGTGGATAATCCTGACACAACATATAATTATCTTAAAAGTGTATCATGATATTATTAGGGAGGAAAAAAATAATGTAACTTTAAGATTTTTTTCTCCCTAAGACTTTTTTTTTCCTTTTTAACACCTGAGTTTGAAGGAATAGAGATAAGAAATTGACTACTAAAAGAAGTTTCACAGCCTCTCTGCTCCATAAGAAAACCTAATGAACTTGAATTTTAATCTTACTTTTTCATTAAAAAAATGTTTTTAATGTTTAATTTTTGCTTTTTCATACTAAATGACTGAAAGAGCCTAAAAAATTAGCCTAGCCTAAATTGGGAGCAATCACCATGTTTTATTAACTGTGAGGATCATCTTCTGGAGAGCAATCACAAAACTATTGAATATTTTACTTTTCTCATCTGTGATCTTTTCTTCTGTCTCATTAGAAAACAACCCAGTGAATAAATCTTTCAGTGCCCAATTCTGTATATTCAGCTCCCATTAAACACATTGTAAGAGATCTCAGCATCTCAAAAGGACTCACTTCTCATCTGCCTCATCTCTTCTGCAGTTCTCAGCACCAATTTCCTCCCAATCTACCTAATAAATTTCCAAGTTTTCTCAGTTTGAAGTGTCTCTGTGTTCTTCTCCTGAGTTTCTTTATATCACCCAACCATGTGTGATTGATACACAGGAAGGTAGCTGATTATTTGATACACAGGCTGATAGATATTCTATGGAACTCCAAATTAAACACGAGGAATAAAGAACTAGAAACCAGATTTTCCCCAGGAAAAGAAAGCAGTTGAAATTTTCCACCGAAAATGCTGTGGATTCTTCCTTTAATGGGAATGCTGCAGGGAAAATTCAGAGCCTTAAAAATTCTGTTCTGTGTTTTATTAGGGGAGAATTTAAGTATTATTGTACTAGTGCTTATCACTCAGACAGCAGCACAAATCTTTTCTGCTATTTTATCTTTGCTCTCTCCTTAGTTTGATAACTGATTAGCCCCTGGGCTCTTTTATAATTTGTGGTAGTGCAGGAAAGCATCACTCCAGGAGCTGTGTAATCCCATTGTCTGTGCCACACCAGCGAGGATTACACGGAATCCCATTTTCTCTGATCCCAGCAGGTGCCAGGAGAGGTACACAACTTTTCAAACAGGAAATGGTGCCTACAGAAGAGGTTCTCTGATAATACCTGGCTGAGGTCTGTGTTTGATGTTCCCAGTGCCCCCCTGGACTGGAGCAGAACCTTCTGAAAGTCACAGGTCACTTCAGAAACAAGAGGTTTTGATCAAGATACAAACTCCTGTACTGGAGTTTCCTCATAGCTTCAATAACTCACCGCAGCTCTGTCACCCTTCGCTGCCAGTGGCTCTCTTTGTCCCCTACAAATGGGGAAGGATTGATCATTTCTGACCATAAACCCCACATTTACCCCCAGCAAAAATTCCACCTGGCCTGAGAGCACTCTGCTGGTTGTCACATTTCTGTGTGACCCTGGGAAACAGGAGCCGAGCTCAGAGACTCCCTCAGATCTACAAATGCTCCTCAGATTAAATATGCTTTTCCTGGTCAAGCTGGAAACACTGGTTAGAGAAACAGGAAAGCCAACCTCTCAGTAGAGGTGATTTGTTGTGTGGAAGGTCTGCTCCTTTCTCTTTTGAAGTAGCCTGCGAAGCAATTCTGCTTTTTTCTATAACAAAACGTGGATATATCTTAATATTAAATAGAAAAAATAATACCATTTTTCAATATTAGTAGACAAGTAGGAAAATTTATTTCGGGCTAGAAAGAAAACAAGAAGAAACATTAAGTTCTAGAGATTCTATTACTTAGGATCATTTCATGATTTTGATTAATTTTGTGTTTAGTTTTCATCATGGGAACAAATTCCATGGGAACATGATAGGAATTGCTGTTCTGACATCTAATGATAATTGGCTTTGGTTTTGGTATGAATGAGTTGTCTCATGCACACAGAAAATACCACAAACGACAAATATTTGAAATACATTTCTGCCATTTTAGTAGGTTAGTTGTCTTTTGAGAGAGCTTTTTAAAAAGAAAGTAGATTCCATGTATTTTAGTTAAGTTTAAAGTAGATTTAGAGGCGCAATTTGCAGATTGCCAAAGTCCATTAGCCTGATGCCTCGTTAACATCCCTCCCTGTACCTCTGAGGGAGGATGAGCCAAAGAAGGGGCTGGAAGATTTAAGCCAAAAGATTTGAAGCTGATTAATTTTGTACAAATAAACCATCAAAAACCTCTAACCTGGCCTATTGAGAAAGCTACAGAACCTGGCAATTGTACAAAAATCTGAAAGAGGTGAGATATCTCTGTTTGTTTTGAAAAGAAATCTTGGTGTAACGTGCTCAGCGTGGCAGTGCAGAGCTGAAAGCCCGGCTACTCTCTCTTCTTCTCCTGGTTTTGGGAGGAGAAGCTGTGCAGAACCAGAATTGCCAACACACCTCCTAGTAAAGCATGGTCCAGCCTTCTACTGCAGCACAACTTCACTGAAATCCCTTTCTCGTGCCATTACCGCCCCTACCATTCATTTCTCGTGGTTTGTGGCTTCTTTCTCCTCAGATATCCTTAGCCCTGCCTTCATTTTCAGCCTCAAAAATATCACTTTTGTTTATACCAACGGGCTGAGATTATATTTAGCTGTTGCAAACAGTCAATTGAGAAGAGAGTAAAGCTTGTTGGCTAAAAATTTTCCCAAATTTCGCTGTATCCCATGGATTTTAGGATGAACAGATAGTATAACAACTCACATCTGCTCAATGGCTCTGCCAACCTAAAGCTGAGCAGCTCTTACCTCCTCAAACCATCCTGTCCCTGTCTCACTTCCTTTTGCAGGTTCCTATTTTTAGGCTGAGATAACAAGGCCTTGTTTACCTCTTGTCACTCTGCCTGGATCATCTGAAGATGACTCTGCTTAGCCTAATTAGGCCTTTTCTCCTTCTCACCGTAAAGGGGGGACTGGGAGCAACATGAGGGCAAAAATCCCCCAGCCTTCACAGGGATATCCAGGTGACAAAGGCAGGAATTCACAGAGACTCACCTGTGAAGAGATTTGTGGGCTGAAGGCAGACTGGATCTGCCACCCCAACCATGCCCTGTCCTTGGGAAAGCTCACTGAACTTGCTATTTATCAATTATTAATAGGTACTGAAAATTATTGCAGGTTAAAGAGAGTAGAGAGATGAGAGATGAAATAGAAAGCGAAGCAAAAATAGAAAAACTTAACATCTGTCAAAAGTGTGGGAATATTTATAAGCTCCTAATGTAAATATGCACTCTAAAGACAACGTCCATTGTTTTAAATTGCCATATTTTCCCCAGAGATGCCACACAACTCCGAGTAGGAAGCAGCAGATCCTTGTGAAGCTGGATGACATAGCTCTAGCTATTCCCAATTAAGAATGGAAGGGAATCTCTCCAGCTATTAAGATGCAGTTCACACCACACACGTCTCTGAGAAGTTTGCAGTCTGTGAAAGAGAAGGTGAAGGTCAAGGAGTAAGCCACAGAAACCTTGGCTACCTGCAGAGTCTGCAATCAAGATGTGTGCAGTTGATACATTCTCATATTATTCCCTGAAATGATGTCTTTTCTTCCCATAAACGTGGTCACAGCATTGCTGATCACCAGGGCTTTGTAGTGGAGGGCTGAGGTGATTTATAAAACTCATGTTTTCAAGGCAGCTCATCAGGGAATTGAAGCAGCTAAGATGTTGATAATCACTAGACCTGAAGCAGATCTGACAGCCAAAATACCAGTCTTTCTCAAAAAACTTTTTTCTCAGAGGTATTTGCTATAAACAACTTTGGTTCATCTGTAGTCAAAAGCGGTGCTGGAATTTGTTGTCTGGATCTCACATTCCCTTGCTGAGCCCCCTGTCCATCACATCCTTCTTCTTTCAGGCAGGGCTAAAAAAGATTCTTGACTGCCCAATAAATTATCAACAACATTTTCCATTTAAAAATTAGTCAGTCACAACATGATGTGCATGAACATTCAGCAGAAAAATCCTTTTCTCTGCTAGAAGTTATTTCCTTATACAGCGCCTCGTTTTGGCACATAGACATCCTCACCCCCATTAAATATCAAAGGTTTCAAATAATCACCTGAGCACAATTTGTTGTTTGAATAGAGCTTTGACCTCGAAGAACTAAATAACTCAGATGAGACTGCTAATTCCAGCCACACAATAACAGGGAAGCCTTTGCAGTGAGAGCAGCTCGCACGAAGCTTTGAGACAGAAGCCTCTCCCACTGGTGGTCACAGACACACAGATTTTGGATCGTTCACAGAAGAGGTGCAAACAAAACTATCTCCCAGAGAAGAGCAGGCAATAGCCAAAACTAAAGCAATGCAGGCATGAATAAATAAAAGAAACTGCCTTCGTGCCTGTGGTCAGACTGAGAATGGCAGGAGAAGTGCAGCAGCTCCAGGTGTGCTCAGGAGGTGGGCACAGGCTTGAAGTCCAACCACATTCAACCAAGCCCTGAGGCATTTGTTTTCTCTCAAACCACCTTGTTTTGCAGAAGGACTCAGTTCTTCATTCACTGGAGCTGCTGGGTGGTATTCCCTTCCAAACTCCACGACCTGGGCATCTGGTTTCTACTCAGAACCTTTTTGCTAAATAATTCCACTGATTTCGGCAAGCCCGGGGTAAAGCAGGAATAAACAAAGCAGAAAATCTCCATGTAGAGAGTCTGGTTCTATAGAACGAGTGAGCACTTCAGTCACAGCAAAAACGTTCCTGTCCTGCACCTCTGAACAAAGGGAAATCAGCTCCCATTAAGTCATTTTGTTTGTTGGCTTGTGCCACTTGTTTGAAATTCTGCAAGTTACACTGCTTTTGATATTAGTCCAGCTCCTTTCACAATCTTCTTTTTCAACTTGTCTCTTCACAGAAGGGCTGGGAGGGAGGAGAGCAGGTTTTTTATTCTACATGCTACCTTGCTTCTGCCAGTCTTGTTACCACTAATGATCTTAAATACTTTTTCCAGCATTTAATCAGGTATAGCATTTAATTGGGTAATCACCTGCTGAAGTAAAAATAATGTTTCTAAGCAGTCCATCTGCCTTGGAAACACAGAAACAAACCAGGTTTGAGCAGGTAGGTGCAAATGCAGGGCTTGTATCAGCTGCTTCGAATGGGAGTTGAGGGAAGAGATTTGCATCAAAATAAACCTTCCCCCTCTGCTACCTGTTCTGTTATAGATCAGAGAGGAATCTGGGGGGCTGCCTCCCGAGTAAGAGATTTAAAAAACCCACATTTCTTGATGTTTCCATTCCTTCACCCTAGCAAGCAGCAATGCCCAGTGCAGACTAAGGACATTTGGTGACTCTGTACAGCCCATTCTCATCTTCAGCTGAACTTGGCAACTTGATGTCACTAAACACAGCAAAGGTGGCCTAAACAAAACAGCAAAAAGCCATCTGGATTTTTGTAGGTGGAGAGAGGGCCTTTAAAACCTAAAAGAATTTTTCAAAAACCTTAAATAAGGTTTGTGCACATGATAACATCTGAATTCCCAAAGTAACTACTTTATACTAGACAATAAGACACGTTTAATGTGAGGTAAAAGAGAAACTTTCCTTGTGTGCTACTAAACGGGTAAAAAAAAGGACAAACCAGTTAGGGGGATTAAAAATTGACAGAGAAACTTCATAATGTTCCATAGAAACCCCTGATATTTAATATATTCATAAGCTACTTGAAAAGAATGAAGAGTAAAATAAGGAGACAAAATTTGCTTAAAACAGAACACAGCTGAGGCTTCTTCAGCACAGACAAGAACACAGTTGAGGGGACATAGGATGACTGACTATACATTGATAATTCACCACACCTTGCAGCACAAGATCCACAGGGATGAGAGTATGTGGCAGCAGCTTGAGCATAAAGAGCAAAGATGTAAATCAAACTTGTCCTTCAAAACCCAGAATTAAAATGATGGAATACCTTCCAAAAGGACAGGTTGGATGTTAATAGGCAGAAAGATTAAAAACCTCTTAGACAAATGGAAGAGAACTCCCTCAAGCGCTATTAAGCAGAATGGTGTGGATATAATATTCTGGTGAAGAATACTGCAGACAAAAGTATGAAGAGCCCTACCTGGAGAAATATCTGTGTTTGCTCTGCTCTAACACTTTTTCTGCAAGCATTTGCTCCTGCCTGTTTTGTCTGTTGATTTCTCCAGGGCCAGCTGGACTCTCGCACTGAGCTGCTCCTGACAGCCCTTTGCTCTCAGAGCCCTCTGCCCCTTGCATGTAGTTAAGAGAGTTTCACCTCAGAACACTCAGATATCCAACAGAGCAGTGTTCCCTCTTCCCTCGCAGCCACTCCACTCAAAAAAGGGAGCCTGAAGCTACTGATCTTCGGCTGTGCATGGAATGAAAACCAGAGGAGAGAGGAGAAAGGAGAAATCTAATGATACTCAAGGGATACCCTACAAGCCTTTCCAAAATGTAGAGAAAAAGAAACAAGCATCACATAAATAAAGAAATAAAGACCTGAAGCCATAAAACAAACAAACAAACAAATTCCCTATCCAACCAACAAAAAAACAACCCAGCCCACCCCCAAAACATTTATCTGTTGGGTATAAAGAAATCTATTCCTAGAAGGAGGATTTTAAAAGCAGCCTAAGTCTGGGCTGTGTTCCCCCCATTCCTTGATTAAGAGCAGCACTCAAGGATAACAAGAAGGCTTGTGTTGTACATGGCCTTGTAAATAAAGCATGAGAGAGATAAACTAACTTTTACAACTTTGCTGGGAAAGCTGGGAAATTAATGGAAACCACCTTAGCCCTAAGATAGTTTCTCCCAAATAGGAGAGTAAATCAATTTACATAAAAGCCCCACACTGCTATTGTTAGCCTGCTTCCAGAGCTCCTGCTTCCTTGTTTAAAGTTAGCCTGCACCTCCAAACCACAGCACAGTTTCTATCTCTGGATTCTTCCCTCACTTTCCAGCACCATTAAGACCCTCCAGGATGTATTTCACCATCCTGCTCATCCAAACCTCACCAGCAGCCTCATCTATCACCCCAGGCCTCCAGGCGTGTGTTAATTGACCAATAAAACACACCTGTAGCATATTAATGTTCTAATAAAACACTCTCCATATTCCGTATATTTTGTGTTATCAGTCCCCCATCAATTATTTATTAAGAGCCAGCATAATAAATTATCTGCTGAGCAAGGTGCAATAACAGGAGGACAAAACAGTGCAAAATACATTTTATCACCTCCTCTCTGCAGTTCCAGTCCTTGTGGCACACTGCATATTTATAAGTTCTCAAAATGAGGTAAGACTGAAGTCTTCAGCTCTAAATCTTCATACTTAATTCACCAAGAGATTGCTTTGTTGAAATTAACAAAAAAAACAGGGTTTCTGACAGTATTTACTTGCATCAGGTTCTCTTAATCCTAATGTTAGTGATCTCCCTTCTGTATGGGATCCACAGGTTCCTCCTTTGGGAGTCCTTAGCTCAGTCTGTATAAGGGTTAGTGAACAGAAATATTTACACTTAAAAAAAACACTGTAAGACCTTTCAATAATTTTTTTTTTTTTAATTTCAGTAGAGAATATTTAGAGTATCTCCAAATACAATTAGCACGTATCTAAAAGGAGGTATTCCATCCCCACAAAATTAAGAGCCAGCGTGAACTTCAGTGATCTTGTCCGTTTTCAAGGGGTGCCCTATTTAGGTTGAAAATACTTTGGATTTCTAATAAATGTTATGGTTAAATCCAGATATAGCAACAGCCAAACAGATAAAAGCTTGGAATAATCACTAAAACATAACTTTTAAACAATTCTTGATTCTTTTCTCCAAGGGGAGGTTGAAATTCATACTGCTACAGTTTGCAGACTTAGATGATTAAAACACAGCAGATCCACTTTTATTTCCTTGGTGTTCTTATTTATTGCTGCCTTTACAAGGTAAATGTTTCACGAAGTTGAAAAGAATTAAAATCAAAACTTACAGAAGTGACTGAAGTCAAAGAGGAAGGAGAATCAGCAAATGGATGAGTATAATTTAAAGATTATTCTGTTGCCTCTTGTTCAAGGAACAGTTCTTATGTCGATGGCAAATGAAGAGTACAGGAAAAAGGAAAGAGCTTAAGGTAAGCAGAAGTTTAAAGGGATAAAATTATCATCATTGTTATTTTCAATTCATTGTGGACATCCATCTGAAATCTCTCAGCAGCTCTAAGAAGAGGTGAAAATCATGGTATTATTCATAGCTCTTCATGGACAAGAGAACGTTCATCTCCATCACCTTCAATCCACCACACATTGTTCATGCCACTAAACTGTGTCTTAAAATAAAATACAGGAACATCTGCATTGCAAATATAAGAGAACTAAAAGCTTTTATTTTCTAGTGGCTATTCAAAATGTACCTTTAAGGTCACATTTTTGTCTGTAATTTACTCAATGCTTCAGCTTTCTCTTCTCAGGAAATTGCTTTTGTTGAAATTTTGCATCTGCAAACGTTTACCCTGCTCACGTGGATGGATCACTTAGAGCCCAGAAACTTAAAGTGAAGAGAGAAAGTTACAGCTCAGCACCACGCACAAAAGTCAGCCTTGGCCTCTTCAGATATATCCGCAACAGACTGGGGGAATTTATCCCACAGCAGAAATTGTATTATACCATGAAGTAAGAAAAAAAGCTGTTTCTTCTTGTACAAGAGAGGTTATAAACCAGCTTCTCTGCCTAAATATTAATCAGTTTGAGGTTGCACATGTAAATTATCCCCCCAGATATCTCCAGGAAGCAGAGATGCTCGAGAAGGCAAAGCTCCCTCATGTAGAAATAAGAAGGAAGAGGATGATCTGCAAAATCTCACAGATATTTTAATTTGGAGCTGGCGCAAAATGCTCAAATGGGCATGAAAAACCTTCCACGATGATAATATTCAGAGTGTTTTCTGAAATGTCAGAAGCAAACATTAAATATATCAACAATATTTCAATGTAACTGTGCAAAACTGGCAGAGCATTCAAAGAATGCCTCGAGAAGAAGGAAACCAAATGTTCTACTTTCATCAAAACAAGACAGTAACTCATTTCATAGGTGTAATTTCGAGGAGAAGCAACACATGCTCAGAAAACAATATTATGGGTTTTGTGAAAGATGTGGGATATTTTCTGCAAAATCTAAAAATTATAATTTCCTCCGTAAAGGATCAAATTACCATTTTCATTCAGAGTAATAACAAAGAGCTTCAATATTACGTGTCAAAACAAACTTACTTTGCACATTCAACCTAATTTTATTTCCTTATTTGTTTGGATTCTTCCCTTGGATATTGAAAACGCACCTATGAAACCTGTCACTTTTTATACTGCATGCAAAAAAAAAAGAATTCAAAATAAATCCAGTCCCACTGTGAGTGAGTTATGGCATTGCACACTGGGTCTGAAATTATTAAAGAATTAACAACAGCGTAATTATTAGTTATATTTTTGAATAATATTTTAATAATATAATTCAGCAGGTTGGAGGTTAAAGTTTTATTATGAGAAATAATCCTGAAGTACAGATTATGGCTACTAATTTAATTCTGAAAATCACCTGAAAGGGAAAAATATATTTCCTCCTATCTTCCTGATTTGCTATTTTTCTATGACTTTCAGTCAGACTGGAAAAAACCCCTAATTTTTCATTAATTTTGTAGCCTGTAATGAAGGTTTATAAGGAAATGGAAACTGACAAATTAGAACTGCCTCTTTTGTGAAATTTCAATCTGATCTAAAAATAAAGATTTTAAGTGTGAAATACTTCAGAGAACTTGCCCATTAAAGCATTTACTTTGATATCGATATTTTTAACTTCTTACTTTCAATGTGCCAAGAATAGCCATTTTAACTGAAAATAAATAATGGCCTAAATCATGGGATATGGGTTTCCAGATCCCCAGTCCCATTTATCCTATCAGAGAGCAATCACTCTGCAAATTAATTTATAGGTAAATTAATTATACTGCCTTATATCTTTCATAAAGGTCCTAAATCAAATAAATTTATGTTGTCCTTCTATTTAAGAAGTTATTTGGGAGTAATAGTCAATTATTAATAGTTCTATTTACTTAAAAACCCTCTCAGCATCTAAACCAGGATCAAAGTGAAGTGGGGAAACAGAACTTTGAAATCAACAACTATGAAATTATTTGTTCATTTTTATGTTATGAGAAAGATGAAATGTGGAAGTGCAAGATTTGAACTGCACCTCCTCTTGTAATTTAAGTCACTTTTCTGATATCCAAAGTACAGCAAGTAAGGCCTATTTACAGACATTTTTTGTCTCTCTAATTTTTTTTTTTTTTTGCCTTAGAATGAGGAATTTTGATCCATTAGAAACAAAAGGCCCAGGACAGATTATAACAGAACAAGATATTTATTTGCTCTGACTTGGCATAAAGTGAAGCATGTGAAATTAAATCCTGCATTAACACGAGAGAAACGCATGTCTCAGCATGGATTTAAACACAGTGGATCTTGTATTACTTTTGTTGTCAAATCCTTTTAAAATGGTATTTTAGGACAGAAAATTTTAATAGGATAAAATGATACAAAAGAAACATCTAAAATTAGAACAATGAAACTCTAGGAGAAAATCTCTGTACCACAAAAAGCTATTTGACTTCTGGCTTATATTTATCTATTATTTCCATGGGTTGTAGAAAGAGTCAAGTTATGAATTAATAACGGGATGATTATTTCCACATAAAACATATCTACGAAGCTGGAAAAGCACTAAAGCTTTTCTACATTCTGCCTGAGCCAATATTCCCTTTCTTCAGACATTTCAAGAGCATTTCAATGGTAATGGACATCAGTACAACACTGGACTGAGCACCAAAACCAACCATGAGCAAAACTCCTAGGGAAAAATGCACAGCAATATCCATTCAAATTCATCAGCACATCCATTCCCAATGAGAACTTCTGAAATATTGATTAATTCTTCCTGTTTGCTCTTTGACATCCCAAAAACGGAGCTCTTTCCCCTTGGCAACTGACCAGGCTTTCATGCTGAACTGCCACACTTTGGAGGAAAAGAGCTTTGCCTCTGGCAAGAACCCTTCAAAGAGTGTTTGAACCTCACCTGAAAAAGCCCCCTGGGCAGGATGGCAAGGAAATCCCATTTTACACAGCTCTGTGTACCTACATACAAACACGAGTACAAAAGGCAGTTATAAACCTGAATTAACGCTGGCAAGAGTGGCTGTGAGTGCCGACATCTGACTGGAGCTGATTTGGGTGTTGAGAATCTGCTCTGAGTTGGTCGTGACCTGTGGAGAGATGTGAGCACCTGGAAATAATGTCTGGGGTGAAATGAGCCCCCACAGGAGGCAGGAGGAGCTCATCCAGATAATTAACTCAGGTCGACACCTCACCTTGAGATGGGCTAAAACGTCCAGCTGAAATGAAAGCCAAAGGTGCTGCCTCTAATGGCACTCTGAGATTAACATGTCTTTGGATTAAACTCAAGATTGACTTGTGTTTTTTCATTTAAAACTCAACAGCTTTATTATTCTACGATGATAAATCAGCTGTTTCAGTGTCTGATGCCAAGTCAACTTCCTATCAAGTAAGAAACTTTGGAATCTATGTTATTTGTACTTGCATAACTCTTCTACAGTCCTGCTGGCTGTAACCTTGGCAGAATACTTCTGTGCAGGACATGGGCTCAGTAGGAGCTGGGAACAACCAATTAAATATCCTGCTTTAGGAAGGCAAAGGTTGGATTCACATTTGTAGCAAGAATGAACCAGACTAAAAAACAGTGCAGTTAAAAATGGGAAGCGCACTAATAACCAGAATAATCAAGAAAAACAAATAGGAAGGAAACACCTCAGCTATTAAACAACAAATAAGACTGTGTGGAAAATTAAAAAAAAAAAAAAGAATTGAGTTCAGGGGCAGTGGTTATGGTACAGTCACAGTTCTGACTCCATCCCCCGGTCCCTGGGGGTTCAGCCAGGCAGAGCTGCTGCAGGTCTGGCCCCCAGAAGGAGCAGAGAGGGGACAGGCAGCAAACTCTTCATCCATGCCAATGGAACAGACACAATTTCACACCATTTCAGAGAAAATAATCTGGTTTTCAGATGCCTCCACAAAAGCTCAAGCTGCCAGAAAACTTCTTTGTGGAGGTCTGTTGGTGCCTCCACTAAGTTGTGTTTACATTTATGGCTTGATATTTTTTCCCAGTCAAAATGTTATGTGATAAAAACATCTCTATGCATTATATTCTCTCAGTCCTAAAGTTTTTTAAAAATCCGATTAAATAACACTTCCACTGGCTTTCCTTGGCTGGATGCAATGCCACCCTACCAAACACAGGTACAAATGCAAGGTGGGACTTCAGTCCATGGCTCTTCTGTCTGGTCTTGCCAGAAAGCTTTGGAATCAAATTCCAATTTTCCTCTATTAAGGTTCAAAGGAGAAAACACAACTAAAAACACTAAGCCAGCATGATGGAATGAATAAAGCACATTTTCCTGTGCTGGCACAGTGGCACATTCCTGCAGAACAGGAATGCACGGCACAGGCTGTGGAATTATGGAATTCCCTCACTGCCTCCTGAGAAAGAACCCACACTTGTAAGAATCAGCTGGGCCTCAATCGTGCTTGTATTTCCTTCCTGTGAGCAAATGGAGAGTGGAGTGGGATTTTCGCTCTGCATTCATGCATTGGTGAAACCTATAATTAAAACAGGTTTCGAGGACTTCTGCTCAGCGCAACTGGCTGGGATTCAGCACGCCCTTAAATCTGAGACAACTTCTCCAGAGTTCAGTCAATAAAACAGCTCCTGGCGAGTGGCAGGAACCTGCACTCGCAGCTCAGTGAGCTGTCAGGAAGAAATGGAGGTTATTAGATGCCTCTGTTATTAGAGATTACACAAGTGGCAGAGAAAATGACATCCAATTCATGTTGCTCCTCAACTCTGATATTCCCCTCTCCACAATCCTGGTGAACATGTACAGATAAAAATTCACTTGGCCTGGAAGACAAAATAGGGATTGTGTGTGACCAATATTAATGAAACGTGGGAAAATGGTGAGACTAGAAATCTATTTCCCAATATTTCAATATGATTCTTTAATATCACATTTCATTTTTAATATAGCACTTACATTATTCTGAATCAGATTACTGCATCATATCTACTTTTAAGGCTTCCAAAAGCAAAAAGCTAGAAAAACCATTTTATTTCCTGTATGCTCTGCTTTTTGGGAAGAAGAAACACTTCCTGAGCAAAAATAAAATGAGATTTCTCTGTGTTTCCATGTAGTGAGACCTCCATAGTCTCGTGGATTCCTTTCTGAAGACAGTAAGTAGATTGACTATTCACAACATTTAATGAAAGCACGTGGTTAAAAAATGAAAAACAGGAATTCTTGAACCTTCTGGCCCATGCCCTTCTCCCATCTGAGTTTTCTGAAGCATCACTTTTAGGAAACCTCATCAAAACTTTATATGCTACTACAGAAAGAGGCAAACCCCAATCCAAAATCCACCTAAAGCACACACCACCTTTTTTTTTTGTGTTCTGTTCATACATAATTAACATGTGGGATCCACTGCTGCAGTGTTCTAGGCCACGTGGTAAGTGGATTTTTAAAAGCAAGAATTTCCACTGAGGGCAGGTGTAATGCTGAAGGTTAAGAAGAACAATTCCAGGAATGTTTTCTTTGGGATTTCTAAATTCAAAAGCTGAAGCTCTTACTGAGCTTTCTGATGCAAGAACTCGCACCCAGGTGTAAATCCAAATGTTGTTTTCCAGTTATTAGTTAAATTCAAGTGTGGGGAAGAGAGAGGAAAGGAAATTTTCTTTGCAAATATAGTACCTGATCCATAACTCCAGCATTTCCCTCATCTGAAACAGATGAGTTTGATAATGATAAATAAACTGCACTGAATGTCCTGTGGAATTAATAATACCTGTTCTCTAAAAATGGGGGGTTATGGGATTATGATTCCTGGATGTAAATATCTGTCAAAAAAAGAGAAAAAAAAAGAAAAACAAAAAAACAGCAGATGCTGCTATCAAAAAAGAATAATTTGGCTGTTTTATATGGCATCCATCAAAGAACTTTTTAAAATATGCCAAAAGTAAGCAGTGCTCATTCATTAAAAACTGATACCAGGGTGATGCATGGTGAATGTGTAAAAGATGATAAACTGTGAGGGAAAGGTTCAATTCTGGCCCTTCCTGCATGCCTTTGGAAAGGAACAAAACACCAGAAATTACTGATACATTCCCTTGTATGAGTATGGCTTTGAGAACACTGAATGTTTGGATATCAGAAAGAGCAGAGAGACATAAAACATCATAGAGGAAAAATAAAAATCTAATGTAAAAGCAAATAAAATAAGTAACTCAATCTGCCCCAGGAAAATTATGGAATTAACATACATATATAAAGAATTCAAATCATGAGGAACAGTGTTGGTGCTTATTTTTGGAACCTTTCATCCTATTATAAATATGGCTATGCTTAATTAAGTTTGAAAACATAGTTATAGAGAGAAGATAAAAAAAGTGCAGTTATTACCCATAAATTATTTTAGATGCCTAAAAGCCTGTAGGACCAATAGAAAATTATGGTATCAGAAATTTTTGAGCAATGATTTGCAAACAGAAAGTGAAGAGTTATATAGAAATAATCAAAAAACATTGTAAAGGGCATAATGTATACAGTAAAAAATAAATGAGAGACATATCCTTGTGGGACAAAAGTATTGTGGAAAGAGAATAAATTGAGGGAAAATTTTCTTTCCCAAGTTAAGTATATATTTTTTTTTTTTTCTCTGAAAGGACAGCATAACAACAGTTAAGAGACCATCACCTTCCTGCAGCCAGGTTGTACCTGATATTATTATTATCAAAATCTAGCAAAGATCTAAATCTGTTCTTCAGCCTCAGTACAAGTGACTTTCTACTTTATTAGAACTAATATATCAGCATTGAGTAGGCACAAAATTAACTCACGTGCTTGGTCACTTAGAAAACAGGTCAAATTTTTTTTGTAACATGCACAGATGAAAAGAAAAAAAACAAGATTAAACCAGTAAACCCCAATAAAAATGGCTTTGAATCAATCAGGAACCTATTAATCAAATTATTGAAATTATTATTAATTACCTGTTATTATTAACAGACGCAATGAACTGGCAACAGATGGTGTGATAGAGAGAAAAAGAGATTAATTTCCTACATTCACTTTTGGCAGTGCTGCTGCCCAACCAGACCATCTGTGGCACATTAGGAAGGTTCGGAGCTGCACCGCGCACATTGCGGAGAGGAAACGAATTACTGGGCGCTTCGCTTCTCCTGTCCAAAAGCCATTCATCCCTTGTGATGGCAGAATCTTAAACAAAGAAGTTTTTGCCATACGCATCCCCCCCTCTGCTCCGCCTCTGCGTCCACGGCACTGCGGAGATTCCCCAGGGTTCCTGCGGGATTTCATCGGAGCTGCGATTCCCGGCGTGCCGGAGAGCTCAGGTTCCTGCTCGCAGCACATTCTCCACTGCTAACAGGAGGAGTTTGAATTTGCAAGTTGGGAATCGTCTTCGCTTTCCCTTTTCCGCATGAGAATTCCTAATCTGTTCACAGAAAACCCATAAGGGGATGAAAGTTGTCGTCCCTGATGGTTCTTGAACAATTTTGGTTCAGGACAGCATTTAACAGTTGGAAATTTGTTTGAGTTTCCTTCTGCTTTGGTGTTTTGTTCTACCATATTTGTAAATGATTTTGTAAAGACCAACATTACATCCAGCCAATAAATCTCCATAACCCTCTTCACCTCTGCTACAAATATGTGTATATCATACACACAGAGATGAAATCTTGTTTACCTTTACTTAAGACATTTTTAATGTTAGAAATTTAATTTTAATCGACACACACCCTTGTAAAACAGGATTTGGAACACATAAATACGCTCAGAAATCTAGATTTACATAGAATGGGTTCATGAATGTAATGTGATAATTTTAGGGGAAAGTTTAATTGACTGGGTAAAAGACTAATGACATCTGTTTCCAGTGAAATAGTCTGGGTTTTTTAGTGCAAGTCCATATTCTAAATTGTCCTAGATAGTTTGTCCTAGATAACATACACAGATCCATCTGCTGTGGCCATCAGAGGACCTGAAATTGCAACTTGTAAAAACAAGGAATGAGGAGCTGGATTTCAGTGACCCAACACGTACGAGTCACAAACACACGGGGATGTTCTGCTGCCCCTCCTCATCGTTCTTTCCATCCAGGGAGAGAGGAAGGGATGGGCTAACAGAGAATGTGATAATTGTGTGACTCTGGAATTTATTGCTGTATTTCCCATGTGATTTTTAGAAATACTTTCATAGAAATGCCCAAGCAACATTGTTGACTACTCAGTCGTTCTAAACAACAGAGGAAATAAGATTTATGTCAGTTTTGTCACTGTTTTCCTTCAGTCCCTTCTCTTTACACCATATTTTTCCTCCATGATTTTTACTCCTCCCTTTTCTCAGCTCAGTTCTAAAGGGTCAGCAAAGCAGCTCTCACAAGACCTCCGTGAATTCCTTGCCAGGAATGCCATGTAGAAAATTACCTGAAACAAGGTGAGCCTGGGTGAGCCTGAAAAACCAATGTGTTCCTTCTTTCCCACCCCAGCAGTGGGTGTAGGAAGTGGATTTAACACCTGAAACAGAAACTACTCTCACCGGCTTTGTTCTTTTCGTGTACGTTTAGCTTGGCACTAAAAGGCTTCAAAGCAAACAAAGGAACCTCAGTCTTCCTCTTATTTCTCCATTGGAAGAGTCAATTCCACAACCATCCCTACTGTCAAAGTAGGACAAAGAAGAGTTTTGTGCTTAGCTTGCCTTAGCTGAGGCAAGAGAGATGCTATTAAAGTGTAAATTCCAATACAAAAGTCCTAGTATTTTAGCAGCTTTGGTTTTATTTATCCTTAATAAAATATTATATTTTACATGAATGTTTTTTGGTATGAAGCTGTACTGGTTAAATTGCTTATTCAGAATACCTAATTTTGCCCATTATGTTAGAATTGACAGATGTTTAAGAAAGTGCTTCATTTTTTCTCAGTTTATAAGACAGCACACAGAACCTCAGTGGTACATCTCTCTGTTCTCTCATTTTTACCGTTAAGAAAAATCTGAAGATATAAGAGCCAAGAAAACAATTGAAAGAAACAAAGATTTTCATTCTCTCCGTATTATTTCTTGCTACTAAGTAGGAATCAAACAGAAAAATACAAGAACTTAACAAGGCGTTAATGTCAAATATACTGGCCAGTGAATTCCTTACTTAAAACAGTTAAATACCTAAACGGAACATAGGAGATTATTTGAGCTTTTTCCAAGGGATATTTGAGTTCTCAGGACAAATACTGTCTTTTTTCTTCAGGAAAGGAGCCCCCAGAAGCACTGATTATGAAAAGATGACTGCTCTGGCAGTCTGATCCTCTATTTATTTTCAAAGCTTTTCCAAGAAAAAGGCATTTTTCCTGAATTTCCTACTATGACAGGTACATATGGTACATATAAGCAAATATGTGTTGAAGTTTAATGACAGCTGTGTCCAAGAAAAACAATTCTGCCATGAATGTTAAATATTTTTCACCCACTTTGTTTAAGAAAATCAAAACAATATCTCATGCAACGGAATTTTAGGGCCAACCCTAACTTCTCTTTGGTTCTAAACCAAAAAATACAGTCTAAACTTTTGTTCTTTTTGTTAAACTTTAAAACAATACTGTTTTGAAGGTTATAGTTAATTGCAGAGCACTTTGAAATGAAGCAGCAATACCAAACTAAAAGCACTGTTCTTTCACTATGTGCTTTCAATTTCCTTCTCCCTTCATTTTGGACTGGACCCATGTCTTGAATTCAGTTTGAACTCGCAGATTCTTTTGATTCCCTTGAACCTTCCTTTTGTTTGCAAATGAGGTGCTCAAGCAGGTGATACGCCCCAAGTATGAAAAGCGTTCACTGCATTTCCCACCGAGTAATTAACCCTTTGTTCAGGGAAGCATTGTGGCTCTCAGCTACTTCTTTCTAACTACTCACCTCAAGAGCCCGGCAGCTCCTGAAAGGCACAGTGACACCATCCATCCAGCAGCTATTTCCAACCCTCCTCCTTCCACTCTTCTTCCACGGATTCTTTTCACGCTTCAGAACACCTCTGATTCGCGCAGTAACATCTCCTTGACCTTGACTTCACATTATCTTGTCATCCCTTGTCTGTTCTCTCAGCATCCTTTCCTGGGTCATTTCACCCCTGCTTTCTGTGCTGTGCAGTGCCAGGACACACAAATGCTGATGGGCTTGGAACCTGGGCTACCACGCTTTTGGTGAGATGAGATCAAGGTTTGGTTGGTTTGGCACCAGAATTATGTAAGGCGGTTGCTCTTCAAAGACACAAAAAAATCATGGAACAAATATCCCAGCCTCGAAGCACTCAGGATTCCAGAGTTCCTGGAAATAGCCACAGTAAAGCCAGACAGCAACATTTATTTCCCGGACATGGAAATATTTCACAAATAACCACAAGGGCAATCTGCCTTCCCAAAGTCAAGAAGTCGCACTAGTTACGGCTTTTTTGACTGCTAGTTCCTGTCCTAATACTTCACTATTAGTAAACCAGGAGTGTTTCAGGAACATAAAAGTAGTTCAAAAACACTAGAGATTTGCTCATTTTCTCAGTAATCTTCTTTTCTGAAATCCTACCTTCCAACTGGCTTGGAGACTGCCATGCAAGCAACAAGCACCTGCATTAATTCTTAGAGTCAAAGAAATGAAGTAACAAATATGCAGCAACCAAAACTGCTCAGTCAGAATCTGAGATCACAAAGGTGTGAAGTTTGGGAGACCTTTTTGTACTTTCCCTGCGTAGCTGGTTCCCTCCATGGCTCCAAAAAGGTGACACCATATCACTGTCCCTATCCTACCTGGCCAGTGGCCTTTAATGTGGCACTTCACAGTGATGGATTTTTTTTTACAACATCATTATTTCTGAGTTTAAAACCCCAAACATCAGCTTTGTCAGTAATGCTACAGTACCTGTCTGTAAGATTTATTTTCTAATTTCCATGTGTGTTTAATAACCAAAAAAGATATCAAGTTGGCCAGCAAGCTACTCAGAGCCCACTGTGCCTGCTAGTCACAAAATAAGGTTTTGGTGATTTATTAGTGTATTCCCTATACCAAAACTTATTTTCATTATCATATCAAGTTTCTGTTCCCTATTGGTTCTACAGCCATCAAGGAAACTGAATCTAAGCTAAATGAGTAATTGCATTTGACACAGCTGTCCTACTCCATTATACTGACATCAGTATTTTAGGCAAGAGATACTTGTTAGGATAGTGAACGACCTGAGCAGACTTGTCTCCCAAAGATAAGCTAAATTTTGCCCATACAGATGATATGAACCTGTGCAGGGTTTTATCTTGTTCCATCCTAAGGCAGCTGAGTATTTTGGTTGTCTATTGTAACTATTCTTGCACAGATGAATAAGTTATTCATAATTCACTTTATAATGGAGGAAATCAGTTTAGTGTTAGAGACATAAACTGGTATTGCAGGATGTTATTGCTAGGGCAATAATAATTTTGCAGCAGTGCCAGCTGGGAAAGTATTTTTAATAAGTAATTTTAAGTACTTTAAGTCTTATCCTAACGGAGATAAAAGGACCAGGGAGAGCTCCCCGTCTCCTGTGAGTCTTTCCCAGTTTGCCCTCCCTCTTCCTCCCAGGTTGGTTTTACTGGTTTTACTTCTTAGGGTGACACAAAGCTTGGTGGGCAGGGAATTTGCAGGTCCTTTAGTCACTGCCAAGGCGATCTGGCTGATTAAGCATTTATTTTTTTGAGAGCTTGAACATGTTTTTCACAGAGGAAATTTATTCAGTAAACTCTAACACCCCCTTGGAGAACTTGTCAAGTTTTCCTCTTATTCTTAGCAGAAAGTTCATTGCCGTGCATTCCACTTATAATTCTTCCCACATGCTGGTATCCATTCTTTATCTCCCTTTAAATTCCTCACTTTCTTTCAGTTATTTCTTTATCACTCTAATTTCTACCCTAATTTTTATGGCAAAAACCTGCTAAGGCTCAGGGATATTCATTTATCTTAAAACTAAGGAAATAAAACTTGTAAAGACACATGGATTTTATACCTATAATCCTTCCACCTTTGAAATAGTTTCAAAAAAACACCTCAGAGAGATGATTAGAGAAATTACTATGGAAGAAGTTTGCTAATACAAGGGAAACCAAAATAATTTCAAAAGAAAGGCGTACAAAAATTGATTTCTTGTATTTTGAGTGTAGAGCTCATTATTGGCCCTGCTGTACCACCCAGTTCTAGGGTGATGTGGGGGTACTGTGGGATAGAAAATCAGGATTTCTGTTTCTACCTCTAGCATCCACTGTCTGCATGGTCCCACACGAGCAGCACAACCCCTCTGAAAGATGAAAGCAAAACTGGACATTATGTGCACCTGAAAAGAAGCAGCAGTTTAGTGGCATCTTTCCTGTTTGTATAAGCATTTAAAAGACAGAGGAAACACTCAGATTTTATTCCTTTTTCTCATATATGCTGTTCTCCCTCATCAAACACTTCAAAAAACTTGAAATTCTCCGTCTTCTAATATAAATGTCTCCTAGTGGGAAGCTCCTTTCTCTAAATGTGTTCAAAACAGATCATTAGCAAGTTTGCCAAAGGAAAACCTATGTTAAGCTTCAAGATTTTATTTCCCAGCAAAATATATTTTACTCTCTCATTCTAAATTGGCATAAAAAAGAGGTTTTTGGGGCTTTTTTGTTGGTTTTTTTTTTTTCATTCCATTTCCCTCCCCCCAAAAATAAAGTTAAAAAACAAAGTGAGAACAGTCAAGATCCCAGAACAGACTTGTTCATATCTTCAACTCAGACTAGAGAATCCTCCACCGATTGCTGGTATGGAGCAAGGTTTTCCTGGAGTCAAGTCCTAGACAGGCTACACCACAATATTCCTGAAGTGGGCCCTGACAGCTGCAGGGGTTAAACATTCTAAATTTGTTCCTTTGGAACACCAGCAAAATGGCAAAAGATGAATATTGACAAATAACTCTAAATTGGAGAGCATGTGCCATTAACATTTCTTTGTTGTTTGATAGAAATGACCAGGGGCACATATTGTAGAAAAATAAACCTTTGCATCTTCAGGCACTTTTCCTGTTCTTTCCTATTTAGCACAAATTGACTTATTCCCTTGGTACATAAAAGCAATATTTTTTATCTAATAAGAAAAAAACCCCAAACCTGCTTGCATATTTCATGTTGCTGGTTTGCGGGTTTTGTTTTGTTTGTTTGTTTTTTGTTGGTTTGGGATTTTGTTTCATTCCCTCCCCCACACCCCCCCCAAAAAAAAAAAAAAAATTTTAAATCAATCATAAATATACCAAAATGTCCTATTCTCTTTCACTCCTGACTTTGGTGACATAAAGTTGAAGGCTGTTTTGGTGAAGTGAGAGTGAAAGTTATCCTGATCTCCTTTAAAGCACAAAAGAAATGAAGTTGCTATCAGTTTTAGAGTTGTACACAGACATTTATTTGATTCACACATCCAAGGTAGTCTTTTCTTGTGACGGATGGATTCAAACTCTAAATTTTCTATTATTGTGAGGTGGCCCCTGGTATTGTGCAGCAGGCTGCACTTAGAGCATCTATTACCACAAGGTGCCTGTAACAAAACACATCCATCCAGAAAAAAGTGACAAATCTGCACCAAAGGATTCCCAGGATGAGAATGTGAGAGGCATCAGTATTCTAACAATATTTGTTTGGTTCCTTGAAATATTTTTCTCTTCTTAAATATCTGGTTTTTATAAACAGGCTTTGTTTTTTCATGGGTGCTCCTATATCTCTTGGTGAAAATATGTTCTCTGATCTTACAATCATCTACCAAGTAGCAGATAATTTATATGATGACTTTACAGATATTCTAATTTTCTAATCCCTTCTGACAGTCACAGAATCACAGAATGGTCTGTGTTTGAAGGGACCTGAAAGTCCATCTCATTCCAACACCCCTGCCATGGACAGGGACACCTTCCACCATCCCAGGCTGATCAGAGCTCCATCCAACCCAGCCTTGGACACTTCCAGGGATGGGGCAGCCACAGCTTCTCTGTGCCAGGGCCTCGCCACCCTCACAGGGAAGATTTTTTTTTTTCCCTAAATCCAATCTAAACCTCCTCTGTCTCAGTTTGAAACCCAAAAAGACAGCAATGCAGAGACTAAAGGCTATGGATTAAGATTTCTGTTGTGCCTTTGTTACTCATGGTCTGTAAAGGTGAAGTATTTATGCCCTCAGTTAATCCTGCTTCTCTTGGGAATTTGTGTAGGAGCTGCATGATTATATAATCTGGCAACTACATTAACAAGTAAATAAGATGCTATACCCAGTGCAGTATAAGGAAAAGTTATTCACTTCCAAGTACAAAGATGGTCAGAACTGATTTAGAGGAGGAATCAGGATGGTTTGAAAGCCACAAAGTAAAGCAAGGGAAGACTCAAAAGTAACCCACCCTCACTGGATTCCTTTATTTCACAGTGAGTCACCTGTGTCTCTCTGTTTCTGACCAATTTGCTTCCTTGCTCACTTTTATACCTGTAACAACATTCTTTATCTTGCATCTATTTTTGTCTGTGAAATGTCAACCCCAAATTAGTGCCTTTCCTCAGCCACCTCCATCCCAGAAGCCTCAGAAGCAGCTCACCTCCCTGACATGCAGCAGAGGAGGGCAAAAACATTGCGTGACAACCTGGCATCCAGCACTGCTCTCTTCAAAAGGAGCTTTCCAGGTTTGCTGTCTGTGCAAGTGTCTGCTCAAACCAGACATAAAAAGGCAGAGTGAAGTATGATATGAATATTAAAGGGACGTAACCTTTATCTGGTTGATAACATTATTTATTAAACTGGTGACTTAGGCAGACAAATTGATGTCAGGTTCAGGGATTTCTTGGACCAATCTGAATGGTGCTCAGAGGCCAAGAGAACCCAGTGAGGCTCCAGCTGTGCTGAGAAAATTGATGTCCAAGCATTCAGTTGCATTGTGTGTGTCCAGGAAGACCTTCAGGTAAGGCTCATCAACACAGTAGCTCCCAAGAATGTTTTTCCTTTGTCTCCAGAAGTGATGCTCACAGACAGAGAACGTGGGATACATTAGACAAGTCAGAAAAGGAGCTACTAACTGGAGTTTTGGTTAAAAGCTGAGTCTACCACAGAAAAGCAATGTGGAAGTCTATGCTATACCCAGGCAAGAAGTAAAAAAAAAAAGTTTCTGGCTTTTCAGACCCCAGTTCTCAAAGTTACAGTGGAGTCTCTCCCATCCTTTGCCCATCGGTCTAATGGGCTCTCAGCCTCACCAGCACTGGAGAGGAGTCGGTGCCATTATCCCCTGGCTGTAACTGGCATGGCACGATGGAGCAGCACGTACAGCCTTCTCCTGGTGCGAGAGAAAGGGGCAAGAGGAACCAAAGCAAGTCAGCCAGATGTCACAGAGAGCCTGAGACGTGTGCTGGGATCCAGAGGAGGAGGGAACAAGCTGTCTGCTTTTGCTGCACAGAAGCTCTTCCTTCCCATCCTCCGCTGGCTTTGTTTCTTCCAATGCACACGACTTTGTTCTTCCTGCTGGTTTTGTACCTCTGACCAAACGTGGTGCATTTTAGTAGCTATGAGCATGGAACATGCCACTGGTGATGACCCCTTCCCTTTTCATGTGCTAGACACTGATGTTGGCAGGAGATTGTGAGGGAACAAGATGATTTAAATGGTAATATAGGAGCATGAAAGAAAGATTGGGATTTAATAAAAAAAAATGAATGACCACTTTGTTCTGACAGTTTCCTTATCTCTGTCAAACTTTCTTAGGTTTATGTCTTTAAGAAAGGTAAATCCCACTATAGCTGTAAAAGAAAACAAGTCATACTTGGTCTTCAGACAGAGGAAACTGGTCCAAGAAGCAAGAAGGAGGAGATTAATTCAGTTTTGTGGGATGCAGTACAATATGGCCCTGATCTACACTAGAACTTTGGAGGTTGAGTGCCCATGGTTGCATCAAACCATTTGCAAACTGGGATGAATCTTGGGGCTGCTTTATGCCTCAATCTGTGACAACCATCTGGCTAAACCCACGAATCTCTCAGACCTACTGCTGGTTTTTACCCTCCTCCCACTCCTTGATGCTGTCTAGGTAGGTCAGGCTTTTTCTGGGAGCCCAGGCAGCATGGAGAGGTAGGGCACTACCACAGTAGATCTGAGCTGACCATAAAAAATCCCAACAAACCCCCCAAACAAAACAAAACAAAACAAAAAAAATCATATTGTAATTTCCTTGATAGCACGAAACAGTGCTTTGGGTTTCTTCCACTTTCAGATTTCAGTTCTAGTGTGTAAAACTGGGAGTTTGTTTCAGACCTCAGCGGAAGTGTCACACCCACAAGCACTTGAACAACTCCAGAGTCCTCGGTCCAGAATTTACAGTGTTTCCATCAGCGTTCCTCCAGAATCAAAGGTGAAAGAGAATTAAATAGGTTCCAGATGGAGTGGACTTTAGCTAAAGAGGAAAAGTCAGAAGCTTAAACCATATGACAGACCTAGAGGCAACTCCAAAGCTGCCAGGAGCTGCCGTTGGGGTGTGCCAAGGAGACAGATGCTCGTGCCAACAGTGCAGAGATTGGCATCATTTATATCACATCAGCCCTCCTGCTGTCACCACGCCACAGAGCAAAGCACCCAGTCAGACAGTTAATATTTAGAAAGGAGCAATCACGCTGCATACATTTAGATCACATATCCAGGAACGGTTTTCATATTCTATTCACCCCGTTTTGGATCTTAAGGATGAAAGCGTGGTCTTATCTTCCTGTGCTCCTATAAATCTCTTAATGAAAGCTTCACGTGTGCATCAAAACATAAAGTAAAACTAAATATTTAATTTTTATACGTGTGCAAAACTTCGGGGTAACTAGTGATTATATAAGTGGTATTAATGTGAAAATTAGATCTTCAACATACAAATGAATTACTCATAATATACAGGAATGTGTTGGGGTTTTTTGCCTCCTTATTTTCACTTTACAAAACCTGAATAAAAAGCGAAAACTGAAGAGATATAAACACACAATACTTACCTAAAAGCTGATTTTCTTGTAATGAACTCACACATTGCTCCTAACTTCATGCTCTGCCACTTGGAACATCTTTCTGTCTGAAAATAAATTATTCTCTGTGTGGAGCATCCAGTCTAACCTTAGGCATCCAGCAGCATACAACTGTACAGATGTATTACAGCAAATATTCACATTACATGCTGGGCCATGGCATTTGAACAAGTGCAAGCTCTTGCATGGAATTTTGGCCACAAACTGGTTCAATCTTGCCTTGCTCAGAGATCACTGTGCTGAGACTTCAGGTTTGATTGTGCCGTCTGCTGAAAGCTCACAGTTCCCTGAATATTCCTAATCATCATCCAAATCCAGCATCAGAGCAAAAGTTCTAAACAAAGTGGGGTGAAAAAGGGTGGAAATCACTGTCCTGGCACACAGTGAAGCAGTGACTTCAAAAACACAGCACTGCAGCTCTGAAATAGTCCCATATCAGAAGGATTAACTTTGTTCTCTGCGGAGACTGCGCCATAAAGTGTGTTAAAATCTACCTCTCCCTGATTGAGAGCCCGAATAAACACTGACAATTATTTAACAGCTGTTTAGGCGCCGTGTTTACATATCCTGGGGACTGTGCCATCCAAATATTGTGATTTCATTAAGGAGCTTTGCCCTCAAGAAGCTCAGGGACTGAGACTCCTGAGGGCCCCAGAGCAATGTGATAATTTCCCTGCTGTGCTACCTGGCTTTCACAAGGGGCTGATCTCAGGCAACCCTGCAGATGGTTTATGACTGCACAAGTCCTCAGCAACATGGCAAAACAGTATGGTCCTGAGGAAAAAAACCATAAAAACAAATGTATCGGCCCTCTGTCAGACACTGCACAAACAGCCACAGCATGGGGTTGTTTATCTGAGCACTTTCTGATGCATTTCTTCGGGTATTTTTTCCCCTAACCACCAAACACTCATTAAAAATCCTATGTTCTCCATGCACCACAAAAACCGGCATCTTCACACCAGCGTGTTCTTGCTGAATGCTGACATTCCCTTCACATGCCATGGGAAAAAAAACCAGCTTTCCTGCCAAGTTCTCCAATCTCTTCCCATGGAAAGAAGTGAACCTAACCTGCTAACTTCCTAAAAAAACTGCAGCTAAGCATCTGCATCCCGCTTCCCTCATGGCCAAACATTTTGCTCTTAAATCCCTGTAGACTCTTGAGAGTCTTTTGATAGCATTTGAAATACGATTTCCGTTCCTCAGGCAGCTCAGCAGAAGCTCTCGGGGTGAGCCGTGGCTGCAGAGCCGCGTGGCGCTGCCGGCCGGAGCCCCCATAAGGCCTCTGCTGGCTTTATCGACCTTTGGGAGAGGAAAAGGAGAGGTTTCAAGAGCTGGGCTCAAGAATTGGAGGGGTCAGATAGACTTGAGCAAGGTGTGTTTGGGATTAATATTTCTGGGATGAATAGCTCTCCTGATCTGCAAGTACAGATCTCGCTCCAGACCCAATGTGCTTCTCACTTTGTATTAAAATATGTGCTCAGTCTCAGCGCTCAGATTTTTTCCCCTCAAGATATTCTCTGCAGCATGTGCACCATTCTGAATGCAAAAAAATATTTAAATCAAATACATATTTTGCAAATACTGTAGATGTATAAAATCTGTTTTTAATTACATACGCATAACATATTGGAAAAAAATGTAACATTATATTTGCTTAATCCAATCAATTTATATTCAGCTCCTTTAATGTGGCAGAAGTTATAAATGAGTGGATTTAATCTCTCCAGAGTGCACATTTTCATTCTTTACAAATGGTACTGTCCTTAAAAACCACAATATTTTCTCCAGCACTAAATATGAAACTAATGGTTCTCTTGGCCAAAATTAACATCTTTTTTCTTCATGAAAGCAAACTAAAAAGCTTATTTGTGTTTCAGGAATTGTGTCTTTCTGCTCTTAATCACACAAGTGAAAGGAGACATTTGGCTGTTGCTTCATGGAAAACAACTTTCTTCTGTCTCACATCTAATTCTAAATTACAGAGCATTTAAAAAGCACAAATAACACAAAAAAAAAAAAAAAGAAAAAGAAAAAAAAATAAAACCAAACAAAACTCCAAACACATGAAAAGCAGAGAGAATGCTCTCCATAATGCCTATGGTGTGGAACAGATCACTGTCATGGGAAAAAAAAAAAAAAAGGATACTAAAGAGGTAATTCAGGTACTTCTGTTTCTCTTTTCTGATTGTAAGGCTAAGAAGACATTAAATCAGACTGATTTAAACATAATTTTTTTTTTAATTCCATCTTACATCAATTTTCCTGTGGAACTAACTGCCATATGAGCATGTGTAAGACCAGCTAGAAATAAAAGTGCACGTGTGCACAAACATAACATAACACAGTGAATTACAAAGGTGTAAATTGATACAAACTCCTGCCAAAAGATGGGAAGCATCAATCACTGACTACAAGAGATTTCCTGAAACGTTATAGAGTATATTCATTCTGAAAGACATAGAACTGGCCACTGCCAGACAAAGCACTGCTAGTGGATGATTATGTGAATTTAAACTGATTTTGGGGGTGGTAAGTGGAAGAAGAGCCAGTGAAAGTCACAATATCCTTTTTCTCTTTCAGTCTCTACATAAAGTAGCAAATAATTTTCCTATGGTCAATAAGTGAAGCACAGTGTTTCCATTCTTTAAAAAAAAAAACCCATTTCCGGTTGATCTATATTTGTGCAAGATAATTTTTTTTAGGAATAC
>WEKY01038097.1:0-36423 GCA_013390045.1 Picathartes gymnocephalus
GCCTCTTCAGGGATCTTCTTGGAGGAATCCCACGGGAACAGGCCCTAGAGGGAAGAGGGCTCCAAGAGTGTTCGTTGATATTAAAGGATCACTTTCTCCAGGCTCAAGAATGATGTATCCCAATGAACAAGAAATTAGGCAAANTGGAACTAGATTATCTTTAAGGTTCCTTCCAAACAAAAAAAATTCTAGGATTCTATAAAAGGATATTTATCAACAGAAGTACTCACTTAGCATTTTTCATTTCTATGTTGTTTACCATTTTAAACCAAAATAAAAATGTGCAATTCAACAATTAGGGGCTGAGAATATATATTTAAGGTGCAGAGCTTTAACTGTACTTTAAGACATAGATGGGCACTGAAGACTCATGAGATTTGGCTGCTCACTCATCCAGGTTTCACTACAAATCTTCACTGCAGAAAAAAGTATTAAATAATATTATGCTTAATTAGGA
Source organism: Picathartes gymnocephalus (assembly GCA_013390045.1). NCBI lineage: Eukaryota > Metazoa > Chordata > Aves > Passeriformes > Picathartidae > Picathartes > Picathartes gymnocephalus. The sequence continues at coordinate 458 of WEKY01038097.1, forward strand.
AACCACAAGCTGGTTGAAACCATAACTCATCTCACCTGCAGAATATAGGTGAAGGAATACCAGTTTAAAGTTTCAATACCACATGTTGCTAAAGAACCTTTTTTCTGATACCTTCAACTACTAATTTTGATTGTAACCTTCCTCATAAAATATAAACTTCCTTTATTTCCTTTATTTCCCTTTATGCCTAGAAAAAAACCTTTTCTTCCTTTATAAATTCTTGTTTCATACCTTGTAGTCATTTAAATTAAATCAGTCAATAACTGTTGTACTTTGATTGGTGTTAATTTACATAGAGGATATAGCCGGTTACAGCTATTAGTACAAATGAGCATCATGTGCTGTCCTTGAACATGCCTTCGATGAGGCTGGGAATTGCAGGTTTGGGCACGATGTAGGATTTTGCCTCAGTGCCACTGAGCCACAGCTAACCCTAATTTTCTACCTGTTGATATGATCATATCTGCTCCTATGAACCTGAAGTCCTCCACAGTTGGTGGTCATTGCCCTCATTGAGAAAGTGTAGCTATGGTGTCCACTTGGAGAGAAGTTGCTTCCTCTGTGTGCAGCAGAGAGGATGTGGCCACCCAGAAGGAGTGCCACAAAAGCATTCAGGATTCCAGTTCTCAGGCTGCAGGGAGTGCCAGAGCCTGGTGCTGCTCTCAGATGGCATCAGGGAGAACAGCTCTGTGGGGTGTGGTCAGGTCAATTATCTGCTCAGCCTGGTGGTGGGGCTGCGAGGTGAAGGAGAAAGGCTAAGAAGTATTAGGGGCTCTCATCACCAGGAAGAAAAACAGGATCTTATAAATGGAGGGGAGTGGAAAGGGGTTCTGTTTGGGGGTGGCAGGAGAATCTACTCCCAACCTATCCCACCTCCACAGGTGCCCTTATACAGTAGGTATGAGCTCAGGAGTTACAGGGCTTATTAAAAGAGATTTAAAATAGATTTGAAGGGAGATGGGGACATAGCCAGGCTTGACAGCTATAAGGTGTGGGAATAGGAGAATTATAGTGACCACACTAGTAGGAAAATGAGGATTAAGAGGGAATACCTCTATCAAGCACAAGCAGCCAAAGGCATAATCACAGGATAGGACTATAGGGCATCCCTTTGCTCCCCTACTGGGATATCGACATAATCAAATACTTCTATAAAGTGCTTATACACCAACACACTCAGTATTGGGAACAAAGAGGAGAAACTAGAGATCTGTGTGCAGGCCTTTGGTCTCACAGCAATTACAGGTGTGGTGGGATAGCTCACATGGCTGGAATGTTCTCATGAAGGGCTGCTCACTGTTCAGGAGAGTCAGATCAGGAAGGTGCAGTAGTGGAGTTGCCCTCTATGTGAGGAAGCACTTGGAATGTATCAAACTCTGTCTTGGGGTGCATTATGAGTGAGTCAAGAGCCTATGGGTCAGGATAAAAGGGCAGACTGTGACACTGTTGTGGGTGTTTGCTACAAGCTGTGTGATCAGGAGGAGAAAGTGGATGAGGCCTTCTACAGGCAGATGGAAGCAGCCTCAAAGTCACAGGGCTTGGCTTTTGTGGGGCACTTTAACTACTCTGAAAAGCAACACAACAAAGCACAAACAGTCCAGGACGTTTCTGGAAAGCATTGCTAACAACTTCCTGAGTCACAGATAGTGGAGGATCCCTCAAGGAATGGCGCACTCCTTGACCTACTAATAAACAGGGAAGGCCTTGTTCAAGATGTGAAGGCTGTCCCCAGCCTTGGCTGTAGTAACAATGAGATTGTGGAGTTCAGTACTGGATGAGGAGGATGCAGGGCAACAAGTGAGATGGACTTCAGGAGAGCTAACTTTTAAGCCTCTTCAGGGATCTTCTTGGAGGAATCCCACGGGAACAGGCCCTAGAGGGAAGAGGGCTCCAAGAGTGTTCGTTGATATTAAAGGATCACTTTCTCCAGGCTCAAGAATGATGTATCCCAATGAACAAGAAATTAGGCAAANAGAAATTAGGCAAAGGGGACAAGAGACCTGTGTGAATAAATAATGAACTTCTGTCATTATTCAAGTGTAATCAGGAAATATACAGGAGATGGAAGCAGGGGGAGGCCACTGGGAATGAATATGAAGAGGTTGTCAGAGTATGTAGAAATGAGTCATGGAAAGTCAAGGCCCATCTGAAATTAAATCTGGCCAAGGATATCAGGAGAACAGGATCTTCAAATACATCAAGAACAAAATGAAAAAGCTAAGGATAATGTGGGCCCCTCACTCAATGGAGGTGGAACCCTGGTAACAGAGGACACAGAGAAGAAAGAGTTATTTAATGGCTTTTTGCATCTGTCTTCACTACCAAGACCAGCCCTTAGGAGTGTCTGACCCAGGGGAACAGGGTAAAGACATGCTGGACGGAAGACTTTCCCTTGGTCAAGGAGGATGGGGCTAGAGAATAGTAAGTTGCATCTTGTTTCTCAATGGCCAATGCATACCTCAGTCTAGCATTCATTTTCAGTCCTCGAAGTGTCTCACAACACTGAAAAATCTTTTAGTTCTTTCCAGATACCCTGTTTCACCAAATGAAGGGCAGAAACATCCACAGTAGGAGCACAGCCAGCACAGAAAGAGCCAGATTTGGAGATAATAAGGCCCTCTCCATCTAAGTCTTTCCTCGGATGGTATTATAGACTTTCCACACCAATTCTAAAAAAATGCTCCCCCAAATGACATCATAAAGAATTCAAAATGAGCTGTATGTATCATTTGCATTCAGGAAAATCTTTAGTGAAAATCGCCTACAGCTTTCTCTCTCTTTGAGCAGCACACTGACATGATCCAAAAGGAGTGTCTTAATTATGGTAATTATAGGATTTAAAATTCATTAAATAAAATATTGCGCCTATTCAAACTCAGATTTTTGAAGGATTATAGTGTTTGACAACACTATGAAAGGTTTAAGTGCGTAGTTTAACTGCCAGAATTGGTTTGTGTTTAGCCCTCATTACTCAGCACGAAAAACATGTTTTAAGTGGAAGCTGCAGCCCACTTTCAACTGTCAGTCTAAATATGTCTATTCACAAGCTGAGAAATTAGCCCAGTGCATGATGCTCTGGTGACACCCATGAAGCAAGAACAACTCATCATTTCACTCCATCTCACATTCAAGTCATGAACTTCTACGCTTTGTTTAAAAAAAAATTTAAAAAAAAAAAAAAAAAATCCCTGTTCTGAAAAGTTGACAGGAGCTTAAAATGGCTAAAGTAAGTCTGAAATAAAAGCTGATTCCTGGCTTTCAGAGTCTGCCTTTGTGGACACTGATTGTGTTACAGTGAAGTAGGGCTGGTAGGAGGCAAGTATGACTTTTCCTCTCCTATACCCCCATAGCCTCTAGCCAGTACAATGGCATTGTATTTGCACAGTTGCTAGTGTTAGGTGAAATTGGGGGAAAGACAGAAAAGCAAGAATCCCTCTGGAACGAAGTAATTTCCCAAACTGCCTCTTGTTCACAGAGGAAAAAACCACCAGAGGTGAGTCATGTGCTCCCAGAGGGTCAGCCCAGTACTGAGGATTGGTTTATCCTTAAAGCCACAGGTGTCCATGTCAATGCTCTGCTCCCCTGACTCTCCTGTACAGCTCTGTTCATGCCTTGTACCAACTGCATGCCTTTAATGTTTCAGCATCTTCCCTCCACTCAGTGCTGCTCTTTCTTGCCTCAGCTCTGACTCACCGTAAAGTAGCCACGCGCACCTTGCAAAGGGAAAGTGTGACTGTTGGCACTGATATTCAAGGCCTGAGGAACTTTTCAATTATTCCTGCTACTCTGTGCCATGTTTCAATGAAGTGTGCCCATGTACATCTGAAAACCAGGGACTAAGTACATTGATGTAAATGAAACCACACTGGTATAAAACCAGTTCATGTAAGATCAGAATCAGGATCCTAACCGCCAGAAACAGAATATTAGAATTGCATTTGTATTAGATATCTTTATGGTGTAGGAGGTTCTATTTGTATGCAGTACTCATCTGTTACCACAGCCACATAAGGAGTGAAGCTAGATCTGATTTATGATCACTACATTTAAAATCAGCCTATATTTCCCAAGGAGAAAATTTTTAATAACTACCTTCAGGTTGCTTTGCAATCGAGCTAAGACAGATCAGATTCAGAAGAGAGTCTGAAAATATCTTGTGTCCACCCATCAAAATGTCTTCATTTAAGGCTTGAGTCTTACAGCCTTGGTCCTGGTCCTCCAGGATTTCTAGATCTGAACTCAGGACCAGAGGCTTTCGTACACTGCATGGCTATAAAAAGTACCAGTTTAGAAATCTGCAGCAAAACCTCTGATGATGACAGTGTCCACATGAAAGCCACTCCTGGGAACCAAACATATGTAAACAGTGTATGGCACCAGTTGCATGGGTGTGGCAAAACAGTGTACATACAAACTGAGCATGCACAGAAAATGCAAGTTCTCACAAGAACAGCATGCCATGTTGACAGAGTCAAAGCAGGGCATTGGCTAGGAAATAAGGAAGAGAAGGCATTCTTGGATGTTTTTACAGATTTTTAGCCAAGTATACTATCAAACCTGTTGAATAATAAATTATTTCTTCTAGAAAAATTCAAGAGAATGACGAATTTCAGTAGGGACATGCAGAAACAGTTCTTCAAAGGGAATGCTGCATTACCATTTCTTGTAGGTTGATGAGATTTCCTTAAATCATCTGTCAGGTATATTGCACTGTGCTTATTTCTGTGGAAAGAAGTTGCTCACTAGGCTATTTTTCTCAGCAATTTCCCAAAGGCAAATCCACATAGGAAAGAAAATAGGGGTTCTGTCTATTGTGATCTCTGTTCATAGTGTTCCCACAGGTCCCCTGAGAGCATGAGCTCACATTTGGAGCACTGTGTGACTTGGTCCATATTTGTTCTCTTAGTGGCATTTGTGCTCCCTTCTCTGCTCCTGAGTGTCTTTGTGTAGCAGACTTACTCCCACCCTGATCCAGGGGCTAGCTAGCATGAAGGTAATGTGAGGGATCAGGGAGTGTGACAGTGGTGTGAGTTCAGCCTTGGAGATGCCACAAGAACCAGGAGGCATGGAAGAACTGGGAAATCATTTTCTCCAACCAGGAGAGGGCAGAAACTTCATTGTGCAGTAGTATGAAACCATATATGCACTTACACACGCAAAAGTCATCCTTGATTTCCTGAAACTATTAATATTTATTGCATGTGTAAGAAATGGAGGACCCTTTTTCTGGTAATCCTCATGGTCAATGGAACACTTTCCTGAAAGACTGCAACCAGAGATCTGTTCTCTGCTCTTCATTTTCACATCTATTCTGTGCCAGGTACCTTTTATAATCCATCTGCTTCTCACCAGATCAGTAATTTTGTTTTCTTTTCTGGAAGACTGGTCCTCAGAAGCCTTGCCAAAAATATCCTAAGTCCAAAGTTATTTTTAAAAGGTGCGAAAGTCAAGAAAAATCCAAGTGAATCCAAGGTAAGTAGTTTGTATTCCTTTCTCCTTTCAAATTCTGTAAGAGCTAATAGTAGGGTAAAAATATTGAAAGCTAATGAGGTTTCAGAGCAGACATTTTCCATTTGAAAAGAAATAGAGGAAAGAAACTTTGAAATTGCCTCATTGCAGGAAAGAACTGAAGAGCAAGATTCATTCCAAAATATCACGGACAGTACTTAATTGTAATGGCATCTTAAGGAGAATAAAGTGTATGAGCTTTTGTAACTGGTTTTGAAACACTAGTTTTGGCTTAAAGTTGCCATGCTGAACTCAAACCCAGCTGAATTGCTGATAATGGGTGAACTGACAGTCTCTTCAGTTTGCAGTAGACAGATGTCAACACTGCAGCTGGAACTAATTATAAGTTGTCATCATGACTGGAAGTAAGAGAAACTTTTCTTGAACACAGATAGCTGGGACTGAACGGACATGAGCACTAATTCATCCTCTCACACTTAATATCTCATTGCTTCAAGCAAAGGACAAAGGGGACAGAAGTTCCATTTCACAGGACATTGGGCAATATTGACATTTGTCTTCATGTTGATTACAAACAGAACTTGAAAATGTCAACATTTTCAGTGTAAACAAAATAATTCTTTTACTCTCAATTGAAATGCTTTATTTTGACAAAAACTAAACATTCAGATTATTCACTCCTTCTCAGTTATGCAGGAAAGGCATTAAGATGCAGTATCATTCATATGTTTCATCCTACAATGAAATCCAGAACTGTTTCTTCTAAGGATACTGAAAAATGAAATTTCTTCCCCTTGCTGCCTTCAAATAAATCTCTGCTGAGGTTAATGCAACTTAGGAGGTGTTTTAACTTAACTGAGTGGAATTCTCTCCTTAGAGAGAATTGCCTCTATCAATATTTTCTAGACTGGAAATCACCCTTGAGTGACTTTAGCAGTGCTCCATGGGCAGGTAGGTAAGGATGTAATTTATAGGAACATTTAGGTTACTTTGAGACATGTGGGTAGGTCACTGCTTTGGTTACCAGATATTACCAATGCAAGGACAACTCAAACACATTAAAGAATCCTTCCAAAAAATAATAGAGTTTTGAAGCCACCCAAAAAAAACCCAATGTGATGATTTATTTTGAATATTATTTATTTTTAATATGCTTGGAGTACTTTGAGTAGATCATGCACCCTTCATGCTCCACCAGCTCACATAGTACAGGCATGTACTATGCTCCTACCTTCCAGTATTTTTTACTTTTAAAGTTTCCTCCTTGAAAAAAGGAAAGCTTTGGAAAACAATTGAAACTTTTGGCTCACATTGGAAAAAAAGGTAAATTTTATGAGAATTGAAAACATTGGACATGCAAATAATAAAGATTATCTAAAACAAATTTCTGTGGGAAGAAATTTCAAATTTACTCAAACTATCTTTAAGACCTGGTTAAGCAGCGTCAAGTGGACAGAGTAATTCTTGTCCAGGTATCTATTTACTGGTCACAAAATCAAACATGATCACATGATTTTGGTGGTGTACCCATTAGGGTTCATATTATGATGACACATTTTAGCCATGGTTATCTAAGGATATAAATAAGAAAATTTACTTAAGGAAAGATCACATTTTAATTACTCTATTTGCTATCACGGTGAAAAGAGGGCTTGTTGGAAATGAAGAAGAGAACAGCTACTCAGATGAAAATGAGAGCACATTTTGATTTGAGGAATACTTTGTGGTGGTGATCATTATGAACTTCGTATCACCCTTGCCACCAAAGAAAATGACCTCTTTGTTTGAAAGTATGCTTCAGAATAAAAAGTTAATGAGGAATTTTTTCTTTTTTCTGCTGTGTGTCTCTTATCCTGTGCTGTTGCTTGGGGACCTCTGCAGAAAAGTCACAAATGAAAGTTTGATTTTATCAGAGGAATGGGAGATTTGTGATGTACCTCCCTGAGGATAAAATTCCACCTTATTTAAAAAGTAATTAATTTTTTTTTCTGTGAAATTGTATTTTTTCCCTGGGGCTTTTAAAAACTACTCTTACCTACCCAAGTTTCCATTCTGACAACATTAATAGAAGTGTAAATATTGTCTAGAGTCTTTAAATCTAAGTTCTCCAATGTCTCTTCTCTCAAGCTGCCTTTCAATATGTGGCATTTCTACCCCTTTGCCAAGCTGATCAAGGCAGAGAGGGTCTACAGACACATATAAATATTTTGAACTTGCCAGGAAGTTTGATTTTGTTATTCTTAGGGACACAGTACATCCCTAGTTAAATCCCTGGGGGTAGCTGGTGTGGAAAAATACAATTCATTTTGGTAATGATATCAGAATTTGGCCTGGAATTTGCTCAGGGACTACACATACAGTGCTTCCACAAGTCTGGGCTTTTTCTTTCAGTCTCAGACCAATTCCTTGTATCTCTTTCAATGACAAGGAAAAAGGCAGAAATGTCAAAGAGCTCTCCATGAGTGGTTTTCTGCGAATTCCACAGCTTCAGTCTCTTCTCCCTCCATATGAAACAAGTTAAATATGAAATTTAAAAGCAAAAGGAAAAAGGAGCACTTACAAATGCCCTGTCGAGGCTCAGTCTAGTTTTTTTCCTCTCTCTCATCTGCCTTTCCCAGAATGATTCCTGAGGGGAAAAAAGCACTTAAAATACACCCTTGATCATGACCCAAGTCCCACTCCTTCCTCATCCTCTGATGATCAAGACAAAAACCACTTAAATGGGCTCTTTGGGACAATTCACACATCTCCTTTCTCTCATCTACCTTTATGCTCCAGGAGGTAAAGGTGCTTGAAAAGAAAGGTTCTGTTGATACTCAGCTCAGTTTCCCTCTCTCTGCCCTGCTTGTGTTTTCAGCTCATTGGGTTTCTCAAGTCTCCTCCTCCCTGACAAAGTAAATCTCACAGCATATGATATCATGTTAAAGATCTTGAACTGAATGTTACTGTATGGCTCCCATTGCATTAACGATTGCTGCATGGGGGAGGTATGGATTTTGCAATGACCCAGTAAAATAGCTGGCATGTCGTTTTCTGTTTCCTCTTTATAGCTAAGATATATCAAGATATTAAAAATATTTACATTTGCTCTTTGCAATGCACTGAACCACTGGCCAGGAGCAAATTCAGATTTCTGAAACTATATTAAAGCCAAATTTTTATAAACTCATCTGTGGTGATGGTGAAAGTTGAGACAAACAGCACAATGCCGAGGCTGATCACAGGGCTCTGGGGCTTCCCTCAGTTGGTGAAGCAAAGGCATCTGCTACTGATGAAGTGCCTTCAGGTATTTTTCATCCCCTCCAGCTCCCAGTCCAACAGAATACAGGACCCTCTAGGTCTGCATTCCATCTGCTGGCACACTGTGTGTCCCAGATACTCTTGGGGCATTTAGGGGCATAAGATGTTTGGGCAGCCTCACCAAGCTCTGTCCTGTTTCCATTTCTCTGACTCTTCTTTGCAAAGGAGAGCTCAGATAAGTATGGCTAAGATGGAAGAAGAAATCTCACTTTCTCTTGCTTAGAGTTACAGAAGAAAAAGAGAAGAAGAAATTAGGAAATATCACCATAATGAAATCTTTTCTGTAAAACTCGATTGTCAGACATTGAGGGCAGAATGAGGAAGAAAAGAAAATATGTGCTACCCACTTTGTCCTTATTATCACATTTTTTTAAGCAAAAATCTTTTTATACTTAAAAAACAGCTGCAGACAATTTAAAATCTAATAAAAATTAGAACCAATCTAATAAAATCTAATCAATAAATAAAGATGCTCCACATCACATTCAAGGCCTGAAAATTCCTATTTTATGGGAGTTTTCACTGAAAACAATGCTGCAGACCCAGCTGAACCAAAGACAACATGTCCATGACACCCTGCCTCACTGGAAGGAGACAGATCTGAAGGAAAGTGTGTGAGAGAAGCATCTCCATGGAAGGGAGAGAACAGGCAGCACCGACAATGCTTTGGAGTGAGACTTCAACAGTCCTTTCTTCGATATGTGCAATGTGCCACTGTCATCAACACAGGACCAGGGTGGTTCCACATCTACCTGCCCTCCCTTATGGCTTCAGTTAAGGCACTAACATTGTTTGCTGGGTGGAAGTGTAGGTACTTATTCTCACTGTAGAGAAGCTCTAACAGAAGAAGACAGGACAGCTTGCTAGAGCCCCACAGTCACATACCCTTGTTTTGTATTGGCCCCCAGAGCAAACTTTGGGACATATGTCCAGGTAAAGGTATGTTCACTGCACAGCTTAGCACAGCCACTGCATCCCAGCTTTCTATTGCTACAACAGGCAGAACAAAACAGCTCCCATTGGTTTTAACAGAGCCATTTGGGATCCTAATGAGTACATCTAACACAGCAGCCCTGGCTCTGTACCAGCAATGTGAATGTTAAAAATTATGCATATGTGAAGGAGGATAGTTTGTCATATATTTCTGGAAAGTAGTTTAAAAACTTGGCTTTAATAATGGGCATGCTGACAGCAACTGGGCTTTGATGGCCAAGTCCCTCGGATATCAACCACTCTAGCATCAGAACTATTTTGACGTCAAAACAAAACAGGCTATTTACTTTTTGAAGTTAAATTAAATCCAGAGAGTATGATGCTGTTACAGAGCTGGCATCCTAGGCCATTTTATCCAAATGAGCTGAGCAAGGTATAACTTATGAACAACTCCATAAAACGCAGGGCCAGGTCTCATTCCAGCAATATTGGTTAAAAATGAGTATCAGGCCAGGCTAAAGAAGAGCAGCACTAGTGAATTTACAGTGCATAATCCATTTCAAACTTAATTCCTTTTCACTCCCTATCATTGCAAATAGGGTGGTTGGCAAATAATTAGTTCTGATATTGGTGCAATAAAAGACAATTCTTTGCAGAGAATTAGATCAGTTAAATAATGCTTATCCAAGTTTAGGTGGGGAGACTTTTCTGTCCTATAGTGGGCTCAGAAGTTTCCTTGGGGATCCCCAAGTAATCCTGGGAAAAGAAAGTACTCTGGAGAGGAAGAGCCATGGTTGATGTCCTACTGCTTCTGTTTCCCTTCCCAGAACCACTTCCTCTTTGTCAGCTGGCGGAGGTACCCATGGTACCTGTCCCTACTCTGTTTGCCTGTGCCCCACTTGTTCTGGGAAAGATTGTTGCCTGTATCCTTAAGTAACATTCCCTGGCACACGAACCTCTGCTGGACTGACAGACAGGGCCCTTGGCTTCCCTGAGGTCTGTTCTTACTAGGAAAATACCCCGGACTTACAGAGGAGGATTGTTGGGCAGTCTGATCTTCACACTTGGCCTGATCCTGGCATATAGGTAGCTAGTATGCAGTGGCTGACCTCATCAACTGACCATATCTTCCAGGGACCCATGTGGCAGGAACCAGAGGAGCTTTGGACCCCAGCTGGCTCCAGGAATGTGTCTTTTGTTCCATTGCTACTCCACTTAGACAGAGAGAATCCCCTCAGACAGCTCCTGGGATCAACTTCTCATCCTTCCTATGGGCAGAAATTTCTCAGTTGAATCTGTTTCCTCTTGAGATGGGAAGAAACTTCCTCAGAGGGCTCTGAAGGCCCCATCTTGTATCAGCTCCCCTGGGAAACAGAGCTCTTTTTCCTTGGTGAAGATGGAGGAAGGGCCACTGAGGAAGGAGTGACCCAGTGTTCCTTCAACTCTAGGCAGACAGGGTCAGTGGGGGTTTATTATCCTGGGTTTGACTGCCCAGGATGTGTCTGCAAAGCTGTCTTGAATACAGATCGTTTGGGAAAAAGTATGTGCTAAATACTTATCAACTTAAGACAACAGAAGAGGCTGGCTATGTCTAAATTTAGGAGAAATTATAATCTTTATGCCCTTCAGAAAGATGAAATAAGCAATTTAACAATTATTGTAAATGAGTTTTCGTGGCTTTTCATTTAGCTCTATAGAGTCACTACAATTCCCAGTGTTAGGTTCCTTTCCATAGAGTGAACTGGTATCAGCTGCTAACAAAAAGTACGGGGGAAAGTAGTTAAATTAACAGGTGGATCAAACCCAGCCAGCATGCTCTGTGCCACCAAAGATTCACATTGCAACAGAAGCTGGATTTCCTTTCATCTGTGGATTTCCTGGAGGTCCCTTCAGCAAGGTGCAGACCTGAACACAGTAATTTTTGCTTTTTTGATCTCAAGCTTGGCTACTGTAGCACAAGCAAGATCTTTGGGAAAAGCACTGTTCAGACAGGTTAAGAAATTCCCATGTGAAGTTGTGCTAACTCAGGAGAGTTCAGGACTCTCTCCAGACCAAAATATTGTGTCCATAGTAGTATGCATACGCAACTTGGAATATATTTACTTATAGAAGAGTTTCTTTCTTTTCTGCTAAAGTAATGAAAATCAATCAGCCTAGAAACCAAAAATATTGTATATTCAGTGAAAAGTACTTTACAAGAGTCTCCTCTTAAAAACACTAGAATAATTCTTCCTAAATAGGTGCTTTCAGAAAGAGACAAAAAAGAACATGTGAGGGAAAATAAAGAAACTGCCCTGACTTCACAGAAGTGCTTACATACCAGGCATCACCAAGCAGTGTGAGTACTGGCTTTATTTACTTCATATATTGTGTGTACCACTGTGGTGGCCGTTGTGGAGTCACTGCACAGTGACAGGTACATGACACGTTGTATGTTTGGAATTTGTGACAAATGTCACCAGGCTGAAGACGCAGATCAGAACACCAGTGTCTCCACTTTGGGGTGGCTACCAGTGACCTCTTGCAGGGCTACTGCTGCCCCATCTGCTCCGTGCACATCGGAGATTCTCAGATTTCCTTTATGTTTCTGCCCTGAAATTGCCAATCTTACCCAGTATTGCTAAATATTAATAATACATGAAAACTTGAAGTTGAGTAATAGTCCTGATTTCTTTAAGACATGGACATGGCTGCCTTCAATCACAGAAGATCTGGTGGAACCAGTTGGGAATATAAAGCTCTTGGCTGGTAACTGATGCAAGAACAGGTCCTGTAGCTCTTTCATTAGTCCTCTCCTCTACTCTGTAAGAGTTCCAGTGAACTTCAGGTGTTGTATTTTTAAACTTTCACAGGGTTTCAACTTAGGGAAGCCCAGACTCTTATTCTTGTGATAAATAAATACTCATTCTCTCTGTAAACACAAGAGAAAACTGCACATGCCAGTATTTTATAAACATGCCATGAAAAGCGCTCTTGTATCTTAGAGCAGAGAAGTTACATTTCACAATATTCAGTTCCAATTGCAGAATAACAAAAGATGATGGTTGAACAAAAATGCTATTGTTTCACTGGGAAGCAATTAGGCTGGTGACGGCAGGTCTCAAGTGAGAATATAGCTCCTCAGTGAGTTATGAGTACCTGCTATTTGCCAAAACTGCCATTATAATAAGACCACTGTCATGATCAAAAACCCTAACTACCAAGGATTTGGAGATTTGTGGAAACTGTTGTGCTTTTAAAGGGCTAACTGCACTATTAATACAGGTTTTACATTGGAACTAGGCTGAAACATCCCACAAGTTTTATATGATGTTGTACTACCATTGCTTAAGATGTGAATTGTTGGGTTTTATTATCAAGTCTTGATCATAATGGAGTAATTTTTTCTGGCTGAATTGGACACACATTGCACCGTTTTCTTTCTCTTCTCTTTCTCTTCCAAGGGCCATATGCTTTCACACTGAGAACAAATTTCTCCCTTTGCATGGGACTGATCATGAATAAAAATGAAGTGTTGGAGAAAGAAAAAGAAATGTGGCTATGATTATACCATGTTTATGTCCACAGTGGACAGATGAAAGCAATAATACAAAGCTGTTATTTTAGTAATTATAAAACTAGAATTTATAATGATTTAAAGACTAACTTAATAAGAAATATAAGAGCAACGTGCTCTGGAAAAAGTTTCAATGAAAGGATTGAAAACTGAGATTGACATTCAGTTTCTCGGAGTTTTTTGAAAGGAGGCTTTTATTTAGTGACATTCAGAAACCTAAAACTGTGGTTAATATGAATAGTCACACTCACAGCTCTGGCACTTGAACACAGCTTATGATTTGAATTCAACTCCCTGTGCAGCCTTGGGTGAAGGAAATTGTTGTGTTGTTTACACACTTAGGGATGGAGGATAATTCATAGGATTCAAGGGTGCTAAATGATCCTGAATATAAAATAAATAATGTGTCCATAACCTGTTATAGTGTAATTTTAACACAGGCAGTTAGGCAATAAAAAAACCAGGTCTGAAGAGGTGAATGGTATGTTTCAAAAAATATCAAAAACTTTTAGCAGCTCTTTACCAATTTTAGTACAAAAAAAAAAGGTAATCTATGTAAGAGAAGAAACATCTTTCCTCTTAAGTGGCTTATAAAAATACTTTTTTTTTCTTTATTTGAGAAGATTTATAAGGGGTGAAAATGTAGTTTTTTGGAACAAGCTCCTTACTTCTTAACTTAGCAAACATGACAGAAAATTAGCATTCATATCCTTGTTGTGAGAGTTGTCCTTGGGATCTCTGCAGGTTGCTTGAAATTTAATGACAAGGCTGAGCAGAGAGGAGATACAGCAAGTGGAATGAGCGGGAAATGACGGAAATGAGAGGAAAGTCTGCTACAGAAATGGTGGTAATGTTGTGGACGGATTTGCGCAGGCTTATGTAGTAGAGAAGGAGAGAGAAGGAGGCTGACACCATTTGAACGGACTCAGACTGTTGCGGCTCGGGCTGCTCGGCACCGCAGCCTTCAGTGAGCACCTCCCGGGGCCGGGGAGCACCGCGGTGGGGCGGAGGAGCCCGCCACTCCCGCACGCACAAACGGTGGAAATACGGAGGCCAGGGGCGGTTCCTCGTGTGAATGCCCAGCTGGGTTTATCACCCACACACTGGAAGGAACAGAGAGGTAAGGCAGGGTGTCATGTTTTATGCCGGGGAGGCAAGGGGCAGGGAGAGCATCGGGGCCAACGACCTGAGGGCCCGGGGGTGGCACACAGGAGGGGCCAGGCCATGAGGGCCCATGGGAGGACAGGGAAGGAGTGGTTGGGGAACAAAGAGGGGCTGAGCCGGCCAACAGGCCGAACACCAGTGGGGTGACAGGGTTCCGAACGTGGCCATACAGGGTAAACAGGGGAAAGTGAAACTGGGGCAGATTGAAATCCGGGGCCTTGATCTACCATGGGAGAAGCCACAACCTAGGGGGCGCCCTCCCAGGGCATCCACGAGACTTTCTCTTCTGTACCGGGATCTCAATGGATTTTTGTTCCTGTAATTCAATTGGAAACGAAACTGTGCTGTTTGAAGTGGGGGGTTGATAATCTCTGGCACAATTTTATCAGGCTCACAGTGAAGTCCTCACTAGCAGAGATTTCCTAATCAAAACGGGATGCTTTTTTAAAATGAGACGTTGGTGTGTTGAGTTCCTGGGTTCAGTGCATGGATCAGTAGACGGGATGCCATAGTTTGTGTTGTGGAAAAGACTGGACTGGATTATCACAGACTTTCTTTCTGGCTTTATGTTTCCACTCCTGAATGTGCGAAAGCTGCCAGCTCCTGTGTCTGAAGTTCTCCATTTGTATATTCACACAATGAACTAGTAAAAACTACTTGCAATAAATAAAAATACGAACTGAATAGCTGAAAAAGTAAATCATGAGGAGTCAAAATGAAATTATTCTAGGATTTTGACTTTTGTGTCCCTTCACAGTTGCACTGAGGGAAGGCTAAGGGCTACTATATATCTTCTGATAAAATTAATTAACAATCATCTCCACCATGAGACAGCACTCTAAATACGTATAACATTAGCTACCAGAGAGTACGTAATCAAACAGTCACTACAAGAAAGTATATAATAAGTTTTCTTCTGTGGATTTATGTCTGTGTAGCTTTGAAAATGCTGTTTGGTCCATATTCAGTTCTAAACCCACTGGACATTATATGTGGGAGATCAAAACTCTGCCTTAATAATTTACACTAAACCACTTCCTCAGCTCATCAGCTTTACCTCCTAATTATAGTAATTAATTGTTCATTAATAACACATTATAATAATATTAACTTTTTATTTTGTTGCTTAGTAGTTGAATAATTAAAAATTGATATCTTTTTTCAAGATTTTATTTATTAATTTTTAATTATATATTTGTTTTTTAATAATTTTTGAGTGCATATAGGAATAATGTTTCCTTAGGCTGAAGGCTCTGAAGGAACTGACCTTGTTCCTGGGCTCCAGTAACTAAAAGAATCCCCTTTTTTGCCACAGGGAGAAATGTATCTTCTGTGGCAGTTAGATGAGATTAGACTGAGGAAATTTTTTGGCGGAATGACTGGGGACACAGTTAGGTACCTATGTATACAAAAATGGGTCTTTTGTGAGTAGCACAGAGGAGAACACAGTGAGTTTTAGATCTGTCATTTGAAATGTTCACAGGTAAAGATTGTAAAAATTGAAAATGTGACTGTTTTCATGCTAGTCATCAGAAGGCATGGAGGAAAAACAGAACTACTGAGCAGAAGACTCATATTTCCTTCCTACAACATGAAGGCTTGCTGCATAGGAAGGATCATTAATAAGTAAAATTTTTTTTTAAGATGGGGTGGGCCTGAAAAGAAAACATAGTAATAGAC
The DNA here is from genome assembly GCA_013390045.1 of Picathartes gymnocephalus. Taxonomy (NCBI): domain Eukaryota; kingdom Metazoa; phylum Chordata; class Aves; order Passeriformes; family Picathartidae; genus Picathartes; species Picathartes gymnocephalus. The sequence continues at coordinate 16,560 of WEKY01038097.1, forward strand.
TGGTGTACAAATGTGTGTGAACATCTGTATAGTGCAACAGAGATTTAAGAGAATGACACCAGATGAAGTAAGAACAGTATAGGCCATTAATTTTCAACACAAAAAAGGGAATATTTATTTCCATATCAGAAAGCAGAAAAAAATGGCCATTACTTTGTGGAGGACAGTGTAGTTTTCTCCTGCATGTTCCCTTTTGCACTTGGCCTGTGCTCTCCACGGTCAGCTTCTGCCACCTTGGCACTGTGAACCCACTGAGCTCTGTGGGGAGGATGGGTGACAAGCTTTGAAACATCCTTTATGTGGCAGCAAAAAGGACCTCCAGAACCCAAGCAAATGGCTCTCAAGGAAACTTTTTCTGTGTTATCTTGATTGTCACTGGATACCTTTGCTGCGTTGCCTGCTGTGCTGGTGGTCACTATCAAGACAAAACACCAAAGATGTGTTTTAGTAAGGTTCATAAGGGTTCAGCAGTGTTGTACCCCACTGCTGCCAAGGTAAAGCAAATTTCTCTTCTTCTCTAGCCATCAGTAAAACCTATTCCTAGCAGAATGCCTAGCAGAATGGTGAAGAAAGCATCCAAAAAACTTGCTCAGAAGTGGGTCAGAGCATAATAGTGTATGGCACTTCACACATGGGCTTCAAATGCAGAAAAAAGATATATGTATTGGGGGCACCTGGAACACCTTAGACATGTCTCCAAGGGGCATTTTCACAGCTGGGAGAGTTGGAAAGGTTTGCATTGATAAAAACCTGACTACTCAGAAGTCACTGGCCCCAGAATTCCACCCAGCAGTCACGATGTTGAACTAGCCCCCTTGGCATCTGCTGAGCTGGGCTGGGGAATTTTTGAGAAAGACACATACTTTGAATTGTAAGGATCATGGAAGTAGCCATAATCAGGAAGAAAAAGCTTTAATTTTAAACAATAGTGTTATTTCACTAAGGCCATGTATTTGCTCTTATTTTTGTAATTTTACTTTTCTATTAGCTAACAACTTCCATATACCAAATACTGCCATAGAAATGAAATTAAATGGAGTAACGACGAAAAAGAATGAGGGATTTCCTGAACTAATCAGAAACAGGCTAAAATAATGCCAAATGTGTTTTCTTAGGAATTTTTCACAGTATTATACTGAGAACTGTCTACAAGTAATGTCAAGTGAGCTATTTTCCTGGCAAGTAATATGATAGACTGGAACCATGGGTTTGATAATTGCTTGTACCTCTTGATGATGAAACATCTTGGCTTTCTTTGAAAAGAAATATGTCTTTCTGCTGTGTGGAGAGAAACAGAGGTTCCTGAACTTCGGTGTCTGGGCAGAAACCTTGGAATATTAAGAACTTGTCTGAGAGCCTCAGTCAGTCACTCCTGATTGTCTCCCACTTCTGCCTGGGGGAGAGTGGCAGCTGGGAGAGACCAGAGAACAAACTGCTGGAAAATACCTTACCAGTGCCAGTGATGCAGAAAAGAAAGATGGGGGAAACGACTGATCACTCTGGTCAAGAGAAGCCAAGCGGAGTTCCTGCAAGCTGGTGTAACTGTGGTATTACACAACTGACACTCTGGCAGTCCCAGAAGGACTCTATTCCTTTGGCTTGTGGTTGGCAGTTTTTTGTTTGATGTGGTGAAGTCTTGAAAGGTGGCACTTGGGCAACACTGAAGAAAAAAAAAAGATAAACAACAAATACCCTTATTAGCTTAAAAAATAAGAGTAAATCCCATTGTCATTGATTTTAGGGTAAAGAGGTTGCAACGAGTCCAGTTTGACCAACATGATAAAAGTGCTAACAGCATTTTGAGTGTTAAGCAGCCTTTGAGAGAGCAGCAAAATTTTCAGAGTAAGTCTCTGTTCAATGACTGTGTCCTTTACATGTGGCACAGCTACATGGTGAGGGTCTATTAACCAGTGCTTAACTAACGCTAAATAACAGTGACATTCACAGGACTACATCATGAATTTATAATGATATGGGCTATTACAGAGAATACAAAATGAAACAGTAATGAAGGGACATATAACTCTTTATTCTAATTTTTTTACATGCACAAATATTTTTTCTGGAGATCAGCTTCTGCATGGCAGAACAATGTGTTGGCTGGCTGAATCTCTGTTAAAGGAACCCTTGAAAAACAGATGACAAGCAATTGTCCTCTGAGCAGTGCGCACATTTACGTTTGAGTTTCAGAAACAAGCTGAGGGATTTTCTTAGTTTCTGCTTATAAATGACAGATGTATGCAGAACAGCACAGGCAGTATGATGAGTTTATATAACATCCTGGAAATGCAAAATCTCTATGGTTGTATCATACAGGGAATTTGGTGGTTTCTATTTTAAAAGCTAAAAAAACCTCACACCAGTTTGATGTAGGGTGTGATTGCATCTCACAAAATTCATGCATTCCCTTTCTATCCATATGAGGAACTGCAGATTAGGCCAGTTATACAGATGTGAAAAGTGAGATCCAAAGGGCCAGCTTTGGGATTTCAATACTTGGAAGTAGGTGTTCAGCTCTAGTTATGTTATTGTGCACATAGGTCCCTCACAGAGAGGAACCTGGCCTGGTACTTTCTCCCAGGCTGGGCTGACATGGCAGGAGCCAGCTCAGTGTAAGCAGGACAGGTGTGTTTTCTGTTGTGGCTTCCCCTGGAATCACACAGGAGAGTAGCCAGGGGTGAGAAGGGGAAGAGAAGAAGCTTAAACGAAATAATAGGAAATTTCACACCTTTGCTTCTTTCAGAACTCAGTGATGTAGTAGTAAAGAAATAGGGAGAAATTTCAGAATCCAGATGCACTCTGTTCTGAGGAGATCCTGAGTCAATGTGAGACTACTTGAGATTCTTGTGTATTCAGTATTTTTTATTAAAGACAAAACCAATCTCTATGTTCAACTTCTCAGTTGCTTAAAAAAAATGAAATCCCAAACCAAAATCCAGACAGTAGAGTCACAGTAAGTAGAGTGAACTTTTATTCCATTTGTCTTAGCTAATAAAAAAGACAAAGGTAGCAGAAGTAGATGAGCTTAAAGGCATAATGCTTTACCCAATTGCAGCTCTATGACAACTGACAGAAAGAGGTGAAAGCCCCTTAGAGCCGGAGGAGCAAAATGCTCTCCAGGATAGAGTAAATGGGAGATGAGAAAAATATCAGTGCAACCAAACTTTAGATCTGTTGAAGGTGATACTTAGAAAGGCAAAGGAAATCATTAAAATGAGAAACATATTTGATAACTAAAGAACAGATGTGGTCATCATCTTCAAAGACTATAAAATTCTAGGAAAAAAAAGACGACGGAAGAATTTGAATTCAGAATTAATGTATAAAAGACGACAGGCATGTTATGTGGGATGGATGAAGAAAGGTTAAGAATGAATGGAGAGATGTAAATAAAAAACAATATGAATATCTATAAATATTTCTTTCCAAGTCCATCCATCACGGCTGTCAGTGATCACCCTGCCTTGACAGCCAACAGATTAGGCTCTGCTACAAGAAGAGAAAATCCTTTAGTTAAATGCTCTTCTTGCCACTGCTATAGCTACAGCCCCATATATGCTAACTCAGAAAACGTTATGTCTTCTACACAGGAATGAAAATATACTCCTGTGATCCAATAACTTGGGAGTTTCAGGTGATCAGCCCCCTAAGAATACAAGCTGGAGCTGGCCATAAAAATATCAGGTGATCTTTGAGTTAGGTACTATGAAACAAATACATGGCTGCCTCATTTGCTCTTTGATGTTTGCTCTCTGAGTACAGTCCTAGGAGGAAAACTCAATAAATGCAGACTTCAAGCAACAGGGACACACATTCACCAAGCAGATTTCCAGAGATGAACACAGTAACTTCTTGTGTCCAAGTAGCAGGTAAGAAAAGGCTCCTCGAGCCCTTGTTCACTGAACACCGGGTGCTACTGCATTTCTTACAAAAACCTCACATTGGAAAAGTGTGCAACAAATGGGAGAGGAACACTGCAATCAAGGATCAGATGCAGGTGCCTAGAGCTTTGCAGGTGTCCAGAACTGATGAATTAAGCCTCTGGTAAATGTCAGTCATTTATCTGTCCAGCACAGGTAGACAGTATCCATTCATATCCTACTTGATAATGTGTGGATTGTTCTACTGAATAGACCTGACTGGGCGGGAACCCTGCATTAAGCTGTTTTTCATACACAGCACAGTCACAAAATCTATTTTTTTTTCCTTGCATCCCCTTAGAATGAAAGCCTCAACATGAATAGGTGGCTGCTTAGGTGGATAATAAAGTGGCAGGAATGGAAGGCTTGCAAAGTGCTATGACATTTCCTGACCGCTTTATTAATTCCAAGTTAAGCACACGCTTAAGTGCTTCACAGAAGTGGGGTCAATGGCACTGACAATTTGCAACACTGAACCTTGTGGCAGTGATGCAGAAAGGTTGAGGCACAAGAATCTTTTCCCCCTTAAGCTGCATGCTAGCAATGCTTTCCTCATGGCAGTCCTTCCTCCCTCAGCGTTTCTGCTTAGTGGGAAGGTTCAGTGTTCTGTAGGATGTGTTGTTTTTTGGATTACTTGCAAAACAGAGGTTATGGCCATGTCTGGTCATTAAGAATCCCCAGGCTCTCTTTGCTAGCAGAGCGACAACTTTAACCTGGCCAAAGACCAAGAAAGGATATAAATTCTGCCTAGTGTACCTTAAATCCCCCTAGTATTTCTGTTAGACACTCTACTCCTCGCTCTTCAGCTCAGAATGAGATTTAGAATTGCTGTTACAAAATGGCTACAACAGAAATGTCTCCTCTGTGGCTCCAGGCTTTGCAGAGCCTTCTGGGTTAACTGCACTGTACAGCCAGCAGGCATTGGTGAATTAAATGATTATTTGGCTTATTACTTAAGTTCATTTTCTTCACTCTTCACACTTTCTGGTGGATTTCAGTAATTTCCCTTGTTTGTTTCCAAGGGTTTTGTTAAAACACACTCAAAAATATGCCACCAAGGAGAGAGGGAGGGAAGAGATCCTCCCCAGCTATAAGCTATTCTGACTGGTACCAATGTAGCATATAATTGAATGTTATTTCCATACAGTCCAGCCAAATGTAGCCATCTACAAGGAATAAGAGCATCTCTTAAGACTTTAGATTTTTCTTGAATGTATAAGAATTTATTTCTCATAGATAGTTTTCAAACTGGGAGCAATATTATTGCTAAATTATATTTTAATAGCTAGTTTGTTGTTTCTGTTTCTGAAGCCATCATAAAGCATCCATAAAGTGGTATTTCTCTTGCATTTTACATGACTCCAGGGCTTGCTGTTCTCGCCTGTCAGGTCTTTTCAAATCACTTAACGTTTACTGGAACAATTCTACACTGCAAGATTTGCTGCTCATCCAGCGTGGTGTTTGTATCACAGCTGCTACACCATTGCCATCTCAATAAAAGGAAGCATTTCTCACCACTTCGCTAGTATATAGCAGCATGAAAATAATAATTTCCTTTGAAAAAAAATCCACAAACCTTTCATCTGGAAAAAATCAAGCAAAGAGTAATCTTGGTTTTATTTAGAAATGTTTGTGGTTGTCAAGGTAAACTTACAACCCATAGTTAATTTAATAAAAATGTGACATAATTGTCCTGCTCTCTGATATTGTTGTACTTTTTTTTTTTTCCCTTCAAGAGCAGATTAGAATATTCAGACATACTGAATAATGAAAGAGTTGAGTATTAAGGACATATAATGGAAAAATTTCAGTGTCATGCCTGGCGGGGCATTAACCTACTCATTATAAATAGTGAAAAAAATATTTAGAGAATGTTCTCTACTATCATTCAATCATAAAAGTAATTCTGGCTTATTGACATATCATTTATTTTTTTTAATAGTTCATTTGCAGACACCAGAATATGCAGAAGCAGGACCAAAGGACAATGTTTCACTTGTGTCTTACAAGAGTACAGTTTAAGGGCAGTCACATTTTCTGACTTTGTAGTTGAACGTGGTATTTTATTCATTAGCTTCTTCATTGGAGGATAATAGTTCTTATAATCCTCACAAGCCGACCATCTTTGCTCATGGAGAGAAGCATTTCATTCACAGACACACCTCTGAATTCAGTGAGGAAAGTTATTTTCTTTTTCATGTTGTACTGCTAATAAATGTCTTCCTTTAGTATTATGAATTAGAGAAGAAGATATAGCGGCCATGTCTAAAATATTATGGCAATTAATTCTTCAGGTTGTATTTTACAGGATTTGCAGAATTCCCTTTACTTGCCTGGAGATCTATAAATGGAAAACATTGAAAACCATAATCCTGGTAGCACTTGAAAGCCCTATTCCTTCCTGATACTTTTCACGGCAACTCCTAGGATGTAACATAATAAAAAAGGTGTTCAGTAAAATGTGGTAACCTCACAGCTCAGAAGAGATAAAATGAATGTGAGGAAACCTTGCCCAAGTTTCCCTTCTCATTCCAGTTATATTCACCTCACTGTATATTTAACTTGAAGTACAGATCTAATTAAAAGTTAATGCATCATTAAAATGATTTGTAATAAGTATATTCCACTCCATGTGACCATGATATGCTCATAATCAGGTCCAGACTATAACTGGGATCCTTCACAATGAAAAAGATCATTATTAATATGAAATGTCTTTCTGGTAACATTAATTCTATACATAAATGTGATCTAAATATTTTAACTTTTAAATAAGTTTAACATGTATGAAGACCTGCTGCTGAATAATTTTTTTCTTGGATGGTATCTGTCATTAAGAAGAGTATTCCTTTAAATGGGTTCGACTGTGTTTTTTCAAGAGAAGAAAATAAGCCTTCTACAGAATTAATGAAGCTGGCTTTTTAGCCTAGGGTAAAAATCTGGCTAATGAAGTAATTTGTAGTGACAGCCCATGATCTGAATTATATGAATTATTGCTTATTAATGGGATTAATTGCTTCTCATGCTATAATATAAAATTTATGCACTTGTCCAAAATCTAGGTCTATAATCTGAAATAGGAAGAGAGAAGAAAGGCTGTATTAATTATATGTCATATCCACGTTTCTGAATGTCCATACTGTAACAGAGATTGAATGTAGGTAATTTTATAAAGAAATGACATGAAGTGAAAACTATAAAATAAGGATAAGAAAGATAATGGTAAGTTCTGTTCAACTGAGGCTGTATATCAGATTGCATTGCTTTGTTAAGGACTTCCATTATTTTTATGCTCTTTTTCAATATATAATAAAAGAAAATTTCTCTCTTTACATATACCATAGTTCTACACTGAGTATAGAAGTACCTGAAGAATAGAAAAAGAAAACTTTCAAGATGACAGAAAAAACAAGCTCAAAGTAAAATCATATTCTACATAGACATGTTCATTTATTTAACATATAATTTTCTTTGTATTATTGTTATTATTTGCATTGCATGCCCTGAGAATTTCATCTGGAACTAGAAGCCTGACTGCACTGTGCCGTGACCAGACATAACAGAAGAATGGTCTCTTCTGCCCAGATTTCTTGTTATGGAGAAGAGAGGAAAATTAGACATATGACTTTTCTTCATTCAGAAATGCCATGTCAGCTGAATCTGTTTTGCCTAATTCTGAGTCTATCAAGGATATTTATATTCATGTGGTCCTGCTTGCCATGGCATCTGTGAGCTCTGTTTAAAGGTATTTAAAGATCTAATCCTATATCAGATCAAATCCAGGTCTCTCAGTTATCAGGAAATGAAAAATCAGCTAAAATAACCAAGCCTTTAGGCAGAAAATTAGGAAATCTATTCAGACTGAAGAAGCAACTAAACCTATCTCTCACACATCCTGGCTCAGTGCTCTTACCACTGTTTCACACAAAAGATCCCTACAAATCAAAACACCGCTGCAAATTAAGTTATTGCTTCTTTTGCTAAAGGGAACTTCACAACAGTGCCTGCCCTAGAATCATAGAATTATTTGGGCTGGAAAGGACCTTAAAGATCATCTTGTTCCAACCCCCCTGCTATGAGCAGGGACACCTTCCACTAGACCAGGATGCTCAAAGCCCCATCCAACCTGGCCGTGAGCACTTCCGGGGTTGGCTTGGATCCCGATTGCACACAGGACCATCTAGAACACTGAGGTCTTGCTAACACTTCTCCAGAGATGCTGGGACCATTTTACTTCAATTCCACTCTTATGGGTCAGTGTTTGGAGAACACACCAATAGTGCCAATTGTAATGATGTTTTTTTAGATAGGATTCTGACGCCTTAATGAAAATAACATTTCTGATTGTATTACAATCCAACTTCAAAATGAACACCCTGGAGATCATAACTTACTGATTTTCTTTACTTTTTTTTCCATTCCCTGCCTTCGAAGGCAGTGGGTAGTCCTGGCCAGAGATCACAGAGAGAGTGGTGATGATGGCCTTACAGCTTCCCTGGTACACATCTTAGTTCAGAATAAATCAGTTCTGTCATTATTAGGTTTCTAATTCCCTTCCCCCTTACCCCCCCGTTTGTTTGTTGGTCTGTTTGTTTGGGTCTTTTATTGGTTTGTTTTGGATTTTTCTTTGTTGTTGTTCTTGTTTGTTTGGTTGGTTGGTTGGTTTTGGTTTTATTTTACTTACCAATATTGAAGATTCACTTGGCTTGGCACTACAAATAAAATGAATAAACCATTTACAACAGACATACAGAATCCAAGCACAAACAGTAACACACAGGAGCAGTGGTCTACACACATCTTAACAGTGCTACGCTTGTGATTAAAGGGGAACGTTTTTTACTCTGCATTTTATATTGACTGTTAACATTGCATGTCCCATAGAAAGGTGGCAAATGGGAACAATGCATATTCAGATTTTAATATATCTGTAGAGTTTTGAAAGAAGTTTCTTTCCATTCAAAATTATAGAAATATTATTTAAAGAGTAAAGAAGTTGTTTTTTGGTGTCGAAGTTATGGAAGAATTTTGATTTTATTTTCTGATGCATCAAAGTTCTACCTTTTTCTTCCTTTCTTATTCTTGAAACATTTAGGCAACTTAAAAAGTAGCTACAGCACAGAGCTATATATATATGTAAATTATTATGCATCTGCTCTTTATTTTATATATATCTGTTAGGTATATTACATATGTATTAGAAATATGTTGATATTATATGTATATATATATATGTAGTTTCTAGACATTCTGCTCAGGTTCTTGTGACTGTTCCAAACATCCTTTGGCCTGTGCAGGTAGCTGGCCAAGTCCATAAAAGGGCACTCTTTAACCCCTCACTTAATTTCATCTCTGTCAGACACCTCTTTTTCAGCCCCTTCCTGCTGTTCCAGATGTGTGTGGCACTGAGACACCACCGGCGCCACTGCACTTCCTCAGCAGCCAGGGACTGGCAGCAGGAAGGGTTTGCTCTGGTTGGGGTCCCTCAGCAAGGCTCAGGGCTTGGCTCTAGAGCTCTGCAGCTTTGCTCTATAGCTTACAGGTGAATAAATATTTCTGGGAAATACCTTCTGAGCACCGTAAAGGAGTCAGAGAGTAGGGAGGGGTGAAAAAGTGTCATAGTCATTGATTGTAATTAATAATATAATTGACTCTGTTCCAGAGACATTTAGTTTATATTTCATATTCTATTTTCAACTTTTACTTTTCCTGTTTCCCTTGTTGCCTGGTATTATGAACTACAAAAAAAATATGCTCTTGGGATTAGGTACATTTTATATATCTACCTGCCTTTAAAAATCATAACATTTGACATAATAAAAGGCTTCATACAGTTAATATGTACATTTCAAAATAGGAAAACTTTTCAGTTTCATTAGTCAAGAAGAATTAGTTTCAAAGCTTAGAAGACTGTGCAAATCCTCTCTTGATTACAGTACCACTATTTCCATGAAATAATTTTCTTGCTAACACAGAGTTTTCCTTGTCTGGGCAGAGATGACTGTGCAAAACACCACTGTGACACAGCCCAGTGCTGTGGACCGTTTGGACATGAACAAAGTAAATACAGGCAAGAAGCCTTCTTTCCACAAACTGGCTTAGATTCCTATGAAAACTAGTTTTTAGGGACTAGAACAATTTTAATCAACCTTCTTGGCCCTATAAACCGCACACCAAAAATCTTCATCTGGCAGTCAGCCAGGCAAATGCAACACATGCAAACCCCACTGAGACGAAATGTTGGGACTGTCTCACTGGCGAGAGAAGATACTTCCTTTTCATTAATGTCCAGTCTCCACTGGGAAACAGAATTGAGCTGGGCCTGAAACTTCCAGGACAAACGACTGGTGTTACCAACAGCCTCGTGCATCCCTACAGCAGGTCTTGTTTTACCCATCATCTCAGGCCAAGGCAGCCTCACTGCCACAGGGAATATCTGCATTCATGCAAAGTTTTCCAGCCAGTTTGAACTCGAGTTTAGAAACAAAGGACATTTTCCTTGAAAAGTAGTTCCAAAGAAAAAGAAGTATTCACGCATTCTTATCATTCTGGATTGTGTTCCTAAGAGACCTTTCAAAAGTCTTGCAACTATCCTTTAATGAATGGGTCAAATCTCTCTATCAGCAACAGTGAGAGAAACTCCCAGCATTACACATTGTTACTGTGCTCATTCCCACCAGCTGAAGACCCAAATACCTTCATGTGAGCCAGACACCCAACTTGCATCTGATCCTTTTGCACATTCTAGGGGTTGTACTTGGAAAAGTTTCCACTTTTTTCGTGGAAAGTTTCCAGAGGGTTGTGCTGAAACTTGATTCACTTTAAAGAGAAGCTAGAAAACATAATTCCAACGCAGCTCCCTTTAAGAAAAAAGACATCAGGCTGAGTTACTTAGTTTGGTAGAACAATCTGTAACAATGCCATTATTAAAGTTTCATAAAAATGTGTTCCTTTAAACACAGGTTTATATCTGACTTCAACAGAGCAATTATACTAACTATAATGTGACTCTTGTGGTAAAAAGTGACATGCACAATGCAGTGAGGCTTTTGAATTTTTAAATTAGTAAGAGCAGCCACTGAGAATATACTTCAAATTTCATCATCAAGGCAAAAGGAAGCTGAAAACAACTTAGACTCTAGTTCACATTTCGCTTGGAGGTTTGAATTTTGCATTGGTTCTTGGGCCTTAGCCCACTACTGCAAAGAAGCTGCCTCAGGCTTGAAATATGGCAATTGCTCCCAGGCTGTGTCATTTTCCTCAGTTTTCTTTAAGTCACTGTGGAAAAAGTTAGCCCTGGTAAAATTTAATCCTTCATTAAACAGTAATCTAATTTAAGTTACTTTTGAAGAAGTTGGTTAAATAGCAAGAAGAAAAAACCATATGTAAAGAAACTTCTAAATGAGTTTACTGCATAAATTTTCTGTGTTTTGCTAAAATGAAAGTTAAACTCGTATGACAATGCAACTAAAATTGTTAAAGAATGAAGATGGAAAACAGAAACAAATTTCACTTCTGTGATATCATACAAAAAAAAAAAAGTCATTTTTGTTCAGTCTATCAGGAAACATAAAAAATTACTCTTGCCAACAATTCAACAACACAGTTGTAGTTTCAGGTATGAGGTAAACGAGAAATTGGAAAGAAAATCTGTGTGAACTAAGTCCCAGGACGAATGGAAAAAAAAAACTCCTACATGTTCAACAAGATTATCCAAACAGTAAAAGAAGCAGTATTTGTCACATACTTTCATTAGTATAAATAATTCGCTCTGCAGTATTTTTTCAAAGAATTTTGAAAACAAATAGAGCAGCTTTGAAAAGGTATTTCCTTTGTTTGTAGACCAGTGGATAGCTTCATAACTTGGGTTTGGCAAGCATCTTTATAATGGCCTCTATGTTTTTAATTTGCTTTTTTGGGGATTGGGGTTTGGGATACAATTAAAAATATTGTATTCATGGAGAAAATGCAGTTACAAAGGTGTTTTGCCAAAACCTGCAACTTAGGAAAAGTAGGGTATTTATACCTTAGGAGATCTGGGTTCAATTTCTGGTCATGTGGCAATTAGCAGGATGGGACTTGTCAAGGCACTTAGGGCCACTGGTTAACTAATGATGTCAGAGATAGGTTGTTCCAATCTCAGTGTCAGGCAACATTTGGACATAAGAGTTACAATTCCTATCAGGTTCATGTGAGTTGGGTAAGTCAGTGTCTTAAGTCTCAAGACGAAGCAGTAGGTGGGAATCAAGTGAAGGGGTTGGGTTCTGGACACGATGTCTGACTTTGCCTTCAGAGCATTCCCTGGCAGCAGCCCAGGGCTCAGCACCAGCGCCTTGTTTTGGGAGTTTGGGGTGCCTGAAAGTGCACATGGTATGTCTGGGGCATCACAGTGCTTTGTTGGAAATTGAAATATTCTGGGTGTATGGGTCAGTTCTTCTAAGTCTTTTGATGGAAAACAGGCTATTTCATGATGGGAATCTGCTCAAGATCCTGCTCTTGTACTATGGCTCCTCAGCCTGCAAGGCCATCTGGGAACAAAAAAAAATCCAGGTCAGGAGCTTGAGTTCTCTGGAGAACCAAAGATTTTTTTGTAGCTGCTGAGTTTTTATGTTCATTACCTTGGTTAGTTATCCATATACCCCAAACACCAGAAGTGTGTCTGCCTGGCTTGTGTCAAACATCATAGGAAACTGCAGCACCTCTTTTACCCCAAGCCAATGCTTAAAAAACTCACTGACCAGCCAGCTCTGCAGCTTATAGCCTCTCTGAGCTCACCCAGCAATCCAGGAAAACCCTTTAGAGTTTTCAATACAATTTAGAGTAGGAAACTTCAACATGAAAATACTTTATTCACAAGAAACTCTGCCTTCTAATCATCACTGAGCATAATGAGGCCTTTTAAAAGACCACTGTTTCTTATGGTGCAGAATTTTCTTAGAAAAGCTCCATCTTCCATAAATTAAAACGTATAAATAATGAGCTTTTGAAAATTTTATTCTTTTTTCTCTCTCATAATTCTATCCATATGTATTGTTCTTCCTTGCCTTTCTAGTAGGGCAAATTCTCTCTCTCTCTCTTTTATTGCTGAATGTACTCAAAAAATTAATTAAATGGCAGAGTTTTTGAGACCAAAAAAATACGTTTTCTATGCCTCAATGGGAACTGTGCCTGCTCTAATTCTTTATGTGAAAATAGCTGCATTATTTCTGGCAAAATGATGCTTAACCAGCACCTTGAGGTAAAAAGCAAAAGTTAGCAGCTCTGAGGAGCAATCTAACAAGATTTCAGCTTCCAATGAACAGATATCAGCGCAGTGTATGCCTTGTATTTTATCCATGCCTGCGCACTTGTACACAAGCTCCTTCTCTTCCAGAAGACACGCAGCCATGGTGTGAAACAGAACCTCCTGCTTCAGGCAACATTATGACAAGTTCTTTTCTTCCTGATGCTTACTCAGGAATTTTATGGTATTGACAGTAGTGTCAAATTGTCCAAGTTTCTTATCTGCCATCTCCAGCATTTTTTCCAATGGCATGATGAAATTTAATATTTCATGTGGAGGATTATACTTTGTAGGTATATGTTTCAAGTGGTGTTTATTTTCTGTATCTGTAGTGTGGAGTTTTGTAGAGATACACACAAGAGTGTCTGAATAATCACCTTATTACTGTTGCAGATTTCCTTGGCAAAATTTCCAGCTCTGTTAAGGGACCTTCTGAAGTATGCTAAAAAATCAGGACCATAGGTTGTTTCACTGAGAGATACAAGAGACAGAGGAAAACAGCTTGATTTCCTGTCAAAGCTGATTTTTGCTTTGACAGGAAATCAAGCAGACAAAATCCTGTGGCAGATTTTTGCCAAAATCCTGTGAATATTCCCGACATCTTTCCCAGTAGGCTGAGACACATATAAGGCATGTCACAATCTGCATGCGCTTGGGAGGGCCTGCAACACTTTCCATCACCACACAACAGAGCAATCCTATTTGATTGTGTAGGGAAGGAAAAGTCACAGAAAGCATGAGGTTACACCCACAGGTTGAAGGCACAAACCCAAGCTTTATCTCTGATCCTCAAAATACCTGGTTAGGAGTTTGAGCACAGCCTGTTGATATCTGGGGTTCACAGTAATAGTTCCCAAGTTCCCAAAGTGTTTGTGGCAAAGGAAATAGCTAAGAAATACCATCCTTGCCCTGTCAGTGTCTCAGAAAAAACTACACAGTGATAGCTGCTATAGCTACAATACTGCTTTCTTAAGAACTTAATGTCAAAGAATCTTGTTTCAGGCCACCTGGCAGTATCAGCCTGGGCTCTTTCACTCCAACCCCACTAAGCCTTCCTTTCAGCAGTTGCCTTTTGAAGCTGCAAATTGGCCTGAATTAATTTGAGCAGGAAGTTAATGCTGAGGGAAGAGCTGCTTTTCTTTAAGTTCTTTAGGATAAACTGTCTATGACCACTAATAAAGCAGAGCTCTTTAGAGCTGCTAAAATGAACAATCACCCCCAAAATGTCCTTCCTGTTCTTCCAGCCCTCAACCAAGACAGGGAATCAATACAAATACAGTTCATAAGGTACCATTATGTGTTTTTTCAAATAAACTAAATGTGTCTTAATGCTCATGATCTTCCATGAAAATATTTCATTCATAAATTCAAAAACCCCATGCCAATAGGAACACAATTCTTTTGATCAGAGAACATATAATTGGTGTAAATTATTCAATGTCATACTTGTACTGGGTTGCTCGGTAGAGTGTACATAAGAATAATTTATTTTTTGCTTCTAGGAATATCCTGGTTTTTATCACTGCACAGCATGCTCCAAGAGTTTGATAGGTTTTTTTATCATAATCAGTACTGTCTGCTGGTTTTGTACATAGCCTTTTTTTGTAGAGGTACTGTCCTTTCCACACTTAAATTTTTTACTCAACTCCTATTCAAAATGTCATATACACTTCAGCTGGCAAACTGACAATTATTTTTAAATCTGGAAGGAGAAGAGTCTGTTTCTGTACAACTGAGGAATATATGACAAATAATTTTACTGAGGTACAATAATTTCCTGGGCTTTGTTTTTTTCTCTGATATATTTCTGGTTTTGCCAGCCTCCTGTTCAGCAGGGCTGTGGATAAGGAAAGAGCACAACCAATCCTTCCCTTGTTGGGTAAATCTGTCCTGATACGTGAGTAAGAAGTGATCAGAATTATTTTTCTTGGAAATTGTTTATACTCCCATTTTTTTTCCAAACCATTCATTCCCATGCAAATTATGGACATGCTTTTGCTTACACCAAAGCCAGTGAGATAAGGGATAACATCATAATTTTCAAGATGGTCCAAAGCCTGTTTTGACTTTTACTGGAAAAAAAAAAAACCAAAACACAGGAGAAATATGAAATTTTAGAACGAATTTCTAAAGAATATGACATGACAGAGCAGGACAAACCTCACTTCGGAATGTCCTTCAGCAGCAACTCTCTTGTTCTTATTTTTTTCCTGGTAACTCTGAGAAGCCCACCCAGTGGAGCCCCTGGAGCACTGAGCATGAGGATCACTACTTCCCTCTTAAGTGGCCAGAGTCCTGATACTTCTGGTACAGATTTGTAGTCCTCTTCTTGGATTTAATACTTCTTTTTACTAATCAGAAAAGATCTGCTGTGGGACACCTGGGACTCACAAAGCATATAACCATTCCTGAAGAAGGCATGCCTCCACTAAATTATTTTGAGTGTCTGTGCCAGAACATCTTTCTGTAGTAAATGCACTGATGATGTGGCAAATTCACACCAATTATTAAATATCACACCATTAATACTGATTGCTTTGTTAAAGATATAATTTTCCATTACTTTGTGAAATGTGATTTTCAGATGCAGAATTATATAGTATGTCTTAAGGTTATGATTTCTATTAAGCTGGGAGCTTAATTTCTCATTTTTGCTTTCTGAGCCCGTTTTTGTTGGTCATGTGCTGTGTGATTCTCAATTTCTTCAGCTGACTGTGTGAAGTGGCACTTCATTGATTTTGTGCTTTGAAGGCAGCGCTACCCCAAGAGTCTTCGTGAGACTGTGGTGGAAGCAGGGAAGGCTTGTAAAGAGCAAGATGGTTGGATACACATACTGGGATGCTCAAAACTGAACATCCTTTTCCTGCAATAAGGGTCAGTTCTAGACCTTTCAGCTGTTCTGCTGCTCTGACACTATACTCCAGAAGGTGCATACACATTTTGGCTATAATAATATCTTATGAGAAGGACTAAATAGATTCACTCTGAACTTTTGGGATCATTCACTGTGAGCAGAGAGAGAGGATTCCAGGGAAACTGAGCTGTTCTACTTCCTCCTGTTTTTGTAGGAACTACGTGTGTAAAGACCTAATCAGGGTAGAAACCCCAGAATTAAAATTCCCTAGTATGCACACTTTTTGAGACACTAGGAATAATTCTGATTAAACATATAGATAGCTTTCTGTCATTTTAGTGTGCTTTTAGTCAACACACAATTTTGGATGGGTTGTTCACTTCTCAAATTTTCCAATTAATGTTGTCCCCAAACACTCAATTCTCACTCAGCGAACACTTCCACTGACAGTAATGCCAGGTAGGGCTGCAGGGCAAAGGCTGATAGCAAAGATCCTAGTACAAGACAAATTCATTAGACTAACTAAATAATTTAGGCACATTTGAAAAGCAAATGAATGTAGAGGTGTTCCCTTATGATTATTGCTCACATAGATTTTTTTGAGAGGAAAACCATAAATTAATAAAGGCAAGAATGTTTTTAATGACAATATTAGTGGCTGCCCTGTGGCTATTAAGACATGCACTCATTGTAAACTATATTGATTTTTCCATTGGATGAAATTCTTTGGTTAAATTGTTATTTGCAGCTATAATCCAGACTTGCTGTGTTGGTCATTATCGTGATAAAATGTGGTTAGAAAGATTTTCATTGGAGCCCTGAGCACATATTTTCAGAAAGACCCCCTAACAACATCAGGGAGAGTCAGATGCTGTCTATAAGTGCAATAGTCACTGCTTTTGTGGAGGCAATGGTGCCACTGATAAATGGAATGAGTTGCAGGCTCACAAATTCTATTTTATCTAAGAACTAACAGTTCTTTGCATCATGCACTGTGTGAATTTACTGTACTTGCAAATTAAGTGCCTGATCCAGTGAACATTTCACATGACAAGTTTTGCAGAGTTCATCTGAAACATTTGTATATGTACATAAAGGGTTTGTCCAGCTACGTGAGGAGAGCTGCAACCTTGGCAGTTTGCTGCTGCTTTGTTCAGGGGAACACGGTCAGTTAAGATGGACAAGGTTTGTTCTGCCCACGTGTGGCCCTGATTTTTACTTGAAAGAGTTATATGAATAAAGATATATGTTTAGAGATTTACAGGACATAGATGAATGACTATAAAAACTCTTCATAGGACAAGAGCAAAATAAAGAGAAGCTGAAAAATGTGTATGCAAAAAGCCTTTCCACATTCTCCATAACCACCCAATAGAGTACAAGAATAAGTTTTCTTATGCTGTTTTGAGCCAGAACACTAAAATTGATAATGGTAGCTCTAAAGTGACCCTAAAATATTGTGTTGGACACCTTTGCCTTGCACATGTCACCATTTATTATCAACCATAAATAATTTGACTTATGGTTTATGTTTCACTCATCCTGTTTCAAGGACAGAGTCATCTAAAACTTTCTCCCATTTCAATTCTCAGACCATCTGAGGTCTTCAAACCCTTTCCTTTACTGCTGAAGCAGGAAAGAAATCAAAATCCAACACTTTGGGAAAGAATGTGGCCCTAATTGGACTTTGTGCATGGGCAATAACCTGTTTCCTGAAACAGTATTTTTCCTGTGAGTATTTCACTGAAAATCTCATGTTGCAACAGTGGAAGTTTGTGGTGGCCTTTGGGTGCAGAGAGACCCATGGGACCCAAGACAACTTACAAGGCAGTGATTTATTCTCTTGCACATAGATGCCAAAAACTGCCTGAAATACCATTAAATGAATTACTAAAATAAAACTTTTTCAGCAATCATTCAGTAATGGAGGTGGCATGTTCTGTTCACAATATTTCTGTTTTCATATGAATCATGTGAGTGAGAGCAGTACTCTTCATCAGATCTTCAGAGAAATTCAGAGATGCTTCATGAGGAATATGGAGCTCCCTTTCTGTTGATCTCTGCAATTTAGAGCTGCTTTTCTTCCTCTTCTTTTTGGTCTTTGAAGGGCTAAGGACCTGCAGGAGAGGACTGAGCATTTCAGATTTTTTGAGGGGCAGCTCCTAGCAATTTCTGTCTTGAATGACTTCTAACCTTTCAAGAATACAGTCTGGTATTGCCTAAATTACAGCTATTCCTGACTAGGAGCAGAGCGATGGTTGGTGGCATGGCTTGGGGCCAAGGCACAGAGTGAAAGAGTGACTGGTGTCTGTGCACAAGCAATTCTCTGTCACCATGCACCAACCACCCATGCACACAACACAACCATGAAGACTGAGTGTAATGGCAAAAGAATCCTGCCATATGGCCTCAGTCCCTGTTTTCTTATTGCCTTCCTAGATCACTCAGTCATCAGAATTTAAAAAATACTTAAATATTTCCATTTATTATATGCCCAACTACTTTGGAAAATTTAGCTATTAAATCAAGATTCCTTAATCCAAGAATTGGGAGAATACATACTTGATGTGTTGGTAAGTAGGCATGCCAATTCTACAGTAATGGAGGTTTTATATGTGTTGGAAAGGAAGAGGTACCTTCACTTTGATGCCCTTACAGGCCTTGTCTACCAAGAGAATAAATGAGAATCAATGTATAAAGGAAGTCAGAAAGAGCTGCTTAAGAGTTTGCTGAACAGAGATGTCTTTTTTGATAAATTCTTCATGTCAAATGCCAACAAGCTTAAAGAAGGAACGAGTGCTGTAATTGTGATATCCTGTTCAGGTTACGCTACCCTCAGGGAAACTGCTACTAATGACTGAATTAATTAACGAGAAATTGTTTTATGTGTTACAGAATTTAAAGCAGCCCCCTGCCCCAGTTTCCCTGTCTGCTTATTTTTGCAACAGTGTGAACAAAGCAGTCATTTGCCAATGCTTTGTTAACCTCTTACTCTTGCTAAGCATTTCCCTGTAATGCTGTGGAAGGCAGGGTTGTGTGCATTTCAGCTGGGAGCAATGTCTTCTTGGATCACGTACTCTGCAATCATTGTGTAGAAAAGTGTAAAACAAGTACCTTCAGAATCCATGATGGCAATTTTTGGCATTATAACCACTTCTTTCTAAGCTTGTCTACATGATTTGTGCCATGGCGCTGTGGGAACAGATATGAAGAGATAAATTCAGTGATGCAGCTTCCTCTTTAACTTCATACTTTTAGAACACCTTGGAAATGCAACAGCCAGTGCATTATTTATGTCACAGGGTTTTTGTGTTGTTTCTCTTCAGTATCATCTTAAGTATGCCTCTTGAGAAGATGAATGTCATGAGGGCAAGTTTTTCCTGTAATTCTTACTCCTTTGAGATTATATGATTATCCTTTCATGCTAAAATTGTTTTATCTTCACAGCTGTTTATGGGGGCATGCTGCTATTACCTAAATTACAAAAATGGACTGTGCAAAAGTACTAACTCATTTATGTGTAGGGTACTGCAGTTTTGTTGGGAAGAGCTGAGTAAAATAAGCATCCCTGTTTTTAACGGGATTATGTGACACATGGGGTAGATATAGATGAGGTTGCACAATGCACCTTTAGTTTAACAGACAGAAAGATATCTCCTTCTCAGCTCACAATTGCAGGCACATTTTGTTCTATTTGAAAGAATGCAAGAAATATTTTCCTGATTTTTATCTGCTTTTAATTAGGCTTCTTCAACAAAGAAAGCATTTGTTACATTTTTTCAACTAAAAAAAACAAAACAAAAAAAA